>CM035408.1:52681179-52683679 GCA_020310875.1 Ceratopteris richardii
CTGATCTAGTGAGACATGACGCTATGAATGATAGTCCTTTTCTCCCTGGCCATAGAAGAAGAGTGCTCAAAGGGAAGTCATTTCCACCGTCCCATACTAGTGAAAACTTCTTCCTATTCACGGTGTCATACCTACACTAAACCAAATATATATTCCATATATACGTAATGGAATATATAGGTGGATTCTAATGAATCCCATATCCTAAAATCATGTCGGTGGACTCAAATAAGTCCCATGTTCTCGAACTAGTTAGTTTGGTTCTAGTCAATATGTGACAATGGATATCCCTTTCTGTTCCAAACCAACTTGTTCCTAGGTACAAAGACTAGGTCTAAGTACCTCTCTGTAGATCGCGATATACATATATATGTATTGGGTATCCAATCTATTCCTGACTAAGGGATCTATGCTCTATACCATAGAGCTAGTGTCATGTCTGTGGCCTTCCTAACCATCACTCGAAGCACATAAGCACCCGTCGATGTTATCTCATGAAACCCATTTCTGTGATCCCATCTATTGGTTTCCTTAGTAGTGTAGCAAAAATGCTTCACTACTGCCTCAAGTGATGTGTATGAGTGAAACTAGTCACTCTTTGGGTATGCATCATGATACCCCATAGTCTCTTAATCATCATGTGAGACTCTTGTGAAGATAACTAAATCTTCACTAACTTGGAGATTATCATAAATGTATCTCCCGTGCCTGTATGCAACTTCCTAAAACCTATAGGATTGCTTGTGCACATTACTAATCGTGAAGGTGTAGCTCCTTCCCTTAGCAATCCTATGGTCTAAATCCATAAGGATTATGTGTAGGGATCCTGTTACTACTGAAGTTGCCTTATGTATACTACTATGATGGTCCTAAGTCCATCAAATTTATGCTTACAAGCATGCCTAGGTCTCATTGATTTTTACAGAAAGGCATGTTAACATGCCATAACATTCTTACCTAAAGGCAAGTGTGTATATAACACCATGCGGTAAGAAAAATTTCGACAACATTTCCCCAAGAAATGGAATCCCAAAAAAATTAAACCATAAGCTCAATGGCACACAAGCCACCCAACAACATAGGGCTTGGCAGGCCATGGCATGCACGCCATAAACTCATATATGAATTCCATAACCTGCAAAAACATAAGAGCATTTGATAGCAACAATTCCCTGTGTTGCATAGCCATATGGTTTCTGTAATCCTCTTTCCTGCAAGCAATCAAAAGTATACTTCTTGCCTGTCGATCCATAGTTTAAGAATTTAAACAATGATCAACATTTGATGTATGCAATCCAATTTATGCATGCAGATACCAAACATGCCATAACATAAAATAAGATGCCTGAAAGCATAAAGCATACGTGCCTGAGTAGTTTTGTATTGAAATTGCATGCATCCAATCCTTCTCGACAAGCTTCGAGACCTCTGCACCTTCCTCCTCAGGTCCTAACATGAACTTTGAAGTGTCCAAAAACATCGGATCACTTCCCAAATCATAAGGCATGGTTAGGTGATTATCAAAATAATGCAAATTTAGTCAAAGAAATGCATTAGTAATCCTTCTTTAGACCTACAAAAAACATTTTAGGACCTGCAAATGTTCATAAATTGAAATATTTAGCATGTGCAAAGAGCTCGAAGTGAAATTACTCAAATCGCCTTCCCGGTTTGAAAGATATGGCTCCCGGAAGGTAGTTGCCAAAAACTGTTCAGACTTTGCAGAGCTCTACAGACCTGCAAAAATACTTATTTTCCAAAATTTCTTTTCATAGAATGAAAGTAGACCTGGTGCTCTTCGAAACGAGCTATAGCACGTCCAATTTGGAGTTTTCTAGCCCAAGATATGGCCATTCCAAGCGGGATATGCTAAACTAGTGGACTCTTGGAGGGGCTGGAAAAAGTGTGAAAATGTGATTTTTGGGGTGCCCAAAAGCATTTTTCCATCATGCAAATTCTAAAATTCTCAGCATAATCTCAGAGAGAAACATATGAAGATGCTTTGGCCTATTTTCAACTTTCCAAATCCTCCCTTCGTGCATGCTAATTCGCTCTCCAAAATAGGCTTAAAACAAGATTTTTACTTTCATGTAAAAACTTAAACGGGAGCTCTTAGCAAGCTTCAATCCACTCCAAATGTGGATTTTTCTTGGATTTTCTCATTTTTGATGTTAATAGAGACATCATACCTCATGTATGTATGCACTAATCCATAGGAAGCTTCTTATATAGCCCCTTTGCTTACTCCCAAACGTGGAGTTTGACAAAATTTAACATCTAAATTTTTTTCCAAAAAGTGCGGGAAGGGGGTCTTTGAGGAACTAAAATTCCTCTTTAACTTATCATTTTGATGAATCTAATGATCCGCCTATGAAGTCCATACACCATACTCTCAGTATATATACTTTTTCCCATCCATCCATGTTTATTGCACCTCTTTTGCCCTCTTCCAAAATGGGAATTTCTCAAATTGAGGTGCTGAAATTTTTTCTCAAACTGT
>CM035408.1:52693679-52863679 GCA_020310875.1 Ceratopteris richardii
GCAATATGCTTCTCATGAGGACCAGTGAGCAACATGCCATCAACGTACACCACAATGATAAGAAGTACACCATTAGCATGCTTGACATATAAGGCTTTTTCAGTTGGACTATTCTCAAAACCATGTGCAATTAGATAGGCATATATTTTTTCATACCAAGCAGGTGGTGCTTGCTTTAAACCATATAATGCCTTCTTTAACTTGCACACTTGGTTTTCATGCCCTTTCTGCACAAAGCCATGGGGCTGAAAAAGATACACTTCTTCATGCAAGTCACCATTTAGAAATGTTGTTTTGATATCCAACTGATGTACATTCCAACCATGATGAGCTGCAAGTGCATAGATGCTACGAATATTAGTCATTCGGCAAGTAGGAGCAAAGGTTTCATCAAAATCAATGCCTCTTTCCTGTGCATAACCCTTTGCAACAAGCCTAGCCTTATACATATCATCTGTACCATTAGGTTTATGCTTCATCTTGTATACCCACTTAGTTCAATGGCCTTCTTGCCAGGAGGCAAGCCACATAAAGACCAAGTACCATTCTTCATTATAGCATCATATTCAGATTGCATAGCAGCCATCCAATTTTCTGAATTTTGTGCTTCATCAAATGAAACAGGCTTAGTCTCATCACAGAGACTAGATGCAGCCATAGCATAGCAATATGATGCAAAAGAGGCACAATGAGAGCCTGATCGAGTACGATGTGACAGAGGTGCATCTAATTTGTTGTCACACAAAGCTTGCACCAGCCATTTTGGCATAGTTTTTGCCTCCTCATCAACAAGTGCATCATGTAAATCTACATAAAAAATGGGATGATCTGCATTATCACATGAAACCTCTAAAGGCTGAGAAGTTGCCTCATTAGGACTAGTGCTAGACTGTCCACTTATAAAAAGAGGAAGCAAAGTATCATACATGTCTTTGGAGCTAACAGATGTCTCCTTAGTATATGAAAGCAATGGCTGAATAGCATTTCCACAAAAACAACATCATGGCTAACCAGAATGCGTTTAGTCTGTGGATGATATAGACGATAGCCTTTACTTTCATAACTGTACCCAACAAAAATACATTTTACTGCTTTATCATCCAATTTTTTGCGATGTTGTTCAAGCACTAATGCATATGCCAAACAACAACCAAAAACACGCAGATGAGCAACAAATGGCTTGCGATCATGCGAAGCCTTATATGGAGTGATAGACTATAGTGCTTTAGTGGGACACCTGTTAAGTACATATGTTGCACACATGATAGCCTCAAGCCAGAAACTATGGTAAAAGCTTGACTCTTGACCATACACCTGGCCATCTCCATGAGTGACCTATTCTTTTGTTCAGCAACTCCATTCAATTGAGGTGTATACGGCACTGTCCACTGGTGTTTTATCCCACGTTCATCCAAAAATGCATTAAAATCAAAAGGCATATATTCCATCCCTCGATCAGAATGGAGGGTGCCCATTTTACATGCAGATAGATTTTCAGCCAAAACCAAAAACTGTTTGAAGCACATGAACACTTCGGACTTTGCCTTCAATGGATATACCCATGCATGCTTGGAAAAATCATCTATGAAAGTCAGGAAGTAAAGATAATTTCCAAAAGGTGTCTGCATAGGACCACCGACATCACTACGTACAAGCTACAATTTCTGAGTAGCCCGAACTGAACCATCTTTTGGAAAGAAGGAACGCTGTATTTTGCCCAAAATATAGCCTTCACAAACATGTTTTCCAGGTGCCTCAAGTTTGGGCAAAGAGGACACCATTTTAGATTTCTGCAGGCGTAGCAAACTAGCAAAATTCAGATGACCAAAGCGTGCATGCCAAAGCTTTGCATGTGACATAGCCTGAGAATCATGTACTACACATGCCGAATCATTTATAGATCTTTCATAGTCTATGAGCTTATACATTCCACGACATAAAATGCCAGAAGCAATAACCGTGTCGCCATTTGACAGATCATGAACTGTACATATGTCATCAAAAAATTTCACAACCAAGCCAATCTTGGCTAATGCAGAAACTGATAACAGATTTTTCTTGATCCCTGGCACAAACAAATCATCTGACAAAGTGAAAGAATTACCATCAACAGTAGTCAAAATGATCGTACCAATTCCCATAACAAGATAAGAGGAGTTGTTGGCACATGTAACAGTATTCCCTGTAGGGGCAAGCTCGAGTGAAGAGAAGAAACTACGCTACGAGGTAATATGTTTGGTCGCCCCACCGTCAAAGTACCAAACATCTGAGTCTACTACAGACATGCATTGCTCATGAGAAGATGGGTCAAAACTGCAAACAGTAGTAAACGCCCATTCTTCTTCCTACACAAGATTAGCTGACTCTATTTTGGTGTAATGGCCTCTGCAACAACCTTTCCAACCTCTTTCTTCTTTGCCTCTTTAGCAGCCAGTTTTGGATAGTTCTTTATGATATGATCATTTCCTTTACAGTACTTGCAAAACAATTTTTGCTTTTCTGATTTCTTTTCATCTTTGTCTTCTCTCTTTGATTGTGCAGAACTAGCAGGTTTCTGTTTACTAATTGAAGAGCTTCATTTTCCTTTGCCCTTTTGACTAGCCAAGAAAGCCTGATCTGCAACACCCATAATGGACCTGTTCTGCCTGGACTGATCTTCCTGCAACAAAACAGAAACTAACTCCTCAAATGACAAGGCATTTGGATTTCCTTTCATCATCAACCAAAGAGTAGAAGTAAAACTCTGATATGAATCAGGAAGACCATTCAGAACGGTATGCACAAGTGAGCTATCTGGTATAACCTCATCCGCAGAAATCAACTTTTCCTTCAAGTCTTTGATCTTGTTAGAAAAATGTCCATAGAATCACCTTCATTCATGTGCTCACTCTCCAACTGTTTTCGGAGGTAAGCAACACGAACCTCATTCCTAGCTTGATACAATGTGGTAAGTGTATGTTCTGCAAGAGCGAATGTGAGGAATAATGGCACGTTTGACGGACAAAGCTATCAATGCATGTGCCTAGGCATCTTTGCCATCCCAACAAATTTGCTTTGCAGTAGGTGCAGCAGAAACCACAACATGAACAGGAATATGCAAAATTTCATCATCTTCGACACCTTCTGCATCAGCTTTAGTACTTGCACTTGTAACAGTTGCAGGCGTGATAGGATGTTTTTCAACACCCTGCACAATGTTCCACAGTCCTTTTGCAACCAATACATGTCGCATCATATAAGCCTACAATGGGTAGTTGGTACCATCCAACTTATCCTCAATAGCCAATATACGAAATACATCACTACTTTCAACCATGTCCAGTGACTAAAATACCTTGATGCAGAAAATGACTAT
The DNA here is from genome assembly GCA_020310875.1 of Ceratopteris richardii. Taxonomy (NCBI): domain Eukaryota; kingdom Viridiplantae; phylum Streptophyta; class Polypodiopsida; order Polypodiales; family Pteridaceae; genus Ceratopteris; species Ceratopteris richardii. Next base: position 52,697,035 of record CM035408.1, read on the forward strand.
ATCTCAAAAAGTTGAACAGAACTACCCAGACAAATACCTTGATGCAGAAAATGACTATATCTCAAAAAGTTGAACAGAACTATCCAGACAAATTCTGCTAAACCTGTAGCACACTTCAAGACGCTTCCGAAACTGGTATATACCTTTGGCACAAAAAGATGAAATAGCCTACACAAGCACTGTGATAGTGTGTTCGAAGGTCGAAACGAGCTCAGATCGCGATTTTGGCACCACATAGCGAAGCAGTTTTGCTCTCGAAAATAGGTTGAGTATGCTCACCAAAATTCGTGCGATTCTGAGACTGCAACCGAAGAGGTGTCGACGATGCCCTAGATGAAGCAACCACCTGCTTTGATACCGATTGTTAGAGTTAGACGTCTGTGGAACCACGCGAACAACACAAGAAAAAAGAAGAAGCTTGGAGCTCAACACACAATACTGAATGTATTACCACTCGAATGTACAAAAGTAAATGCCCGTTAGGGCAATCGGCATTTATACAAGCCGGAGAAAAAACCTCCTAAAGAGGGAAAAAAGTGCCCCCGCAATCCTAGTGTGTTCACACACATCACTACCTAAATATATCAACAATCATGCCACAAAATAACTAGGCAAACAACCGAACAAACCCCAAACTTAAACAAACAAAATAAAAAGTAGGGAGCAAAGAATCTAAAAAAAACAAGTAAAGCGGACATACAGATAGAAAAAGGGACAAAGAATCGCTAAAGAGAACACTCAAAGGTAAAAAATAATCAATATGCAGAGTAGTAGCAATCGAGTGTAAATTGAGAAAAAAAGGATCTTAAGACATAGGGGAAAAATGGCATAGTGCAAAAAGTAGTCATCATGATAACCCAATCCTAAGAACAGTTGGGGATGTAAGGCTCATGTGACCTTACCCCCATATTCATATATATACATCATATATAGAGCATTGTCTCAAGAGAGATCATTATGTGGGTTTCGACGCTCCCACGCATGTCCGCGCATCATTCCTCTCTTCTCTCTCGTTCCATCTCCTCTTTCCTCCTCTCGTTCTGCACACCAAAGCCCTTCATTGGTATCAGAGCATGCTGAAGGCTGGTGTGCAAGAAGCTTCAATGGAAGCTTAGGTCAGAAAGAGTAGAAGTGCAGGTCGGCATCTCTTGACAACAGTTCAGTATTTTAATCATAACTCAAGCTACAAAGCTCGGATTGATGCGTTTTAAAGTTCTGTGCGTAGCTAACACAAAGAGCTACAACTTCACAAAAGGGCGCAGAACCTGGTTCGGACTTTTGAACTGCCGAAAATTCGAAAAACGCAGAGAATTGTAGAAGGCGAATCTACATTGACTAGGACAGCAGGTCCGTTTTTTTGTCATAACTTGAGTTCTACAGCTCGGAATGCAATGATTCAACTTGCTGCTCGTAGCTTAGAAAGATAGCTACAACTTTGTAGAAGAACTCAGATTCAGATTCTCAGTGCAAGGTCACCGAAACTGCAAAATACAGAGTAACAGTGTTGTAGATGATAGTGAAATTGACAGCAGGTGCTTGTTTTATGCATATCTTGAGCTACACACCTCCGATTGAGGTGTTCTTTATCTCGTTACGTAGCCAAGAGTTAGATCTTGAAGTTTGCTGAAGACTAAAAGTTCAGATTCAGAGGTTATCACCACTGAAACAGCAAAACACAGAGCAACAATTTTTTGTCAAACGAACCCTAATTACTCTTGGAGGTTGAATTTGCTTTGGAACTTCTTCGAGAGAGAATTTATGGTGTGCAAACTCTTATTTTCAGAGCTTCAAAGCATTGTACATGTATGATCATTGTGGTAGCTCCTCCATATGAGAGTAGAGCATGATCTTGTCACGCGTTTGGCATGTAAGATGACATTGTGGTATACTCTTTTTTGAGGTTTATGTCATCATGAGTTTGATCATGGATGTATACATTGTGGTCTATAGCTTGCTTATGCCACTTGGTTATGGATTTAGTTACCAGTTGCACACAATTCTGTGAGAGTTGATTGTGGATCTTGGTTGGTACTTGTATCTTTGTTTTCTTTGCAAGTACATGATCCTGATTGGAGCCTCAGTTACATGTTTTTTTGTCATCATTATTAGCATTTGGTCATTTGATTGATATATATTTGCCAGTGTGATTCTTGGCATATGTGGATGGTGATTCCCACATGGTTATTTTGGTTCTAGAGTCCATTTTACAGAGGAGATGTTGCCAAAATTTCATCGGCTTTTATGCTAGAAAGGAGCTCTAGTGGATCTTGAAGCTTGTGTGATAGCTTTGGATCATTGATTATCTCCATTCACTTGGACTTGGTCACACATTGTTCGTGACAGGTTGGACCATCTTGTAGGATTCATTCTTGAGTGGGAGGTGCATCACCATTGTATTGGCGTGTATTGCCATTAGCTTTTTGGCACATGTAGTTGCCATTATCTTTGCTTGGATCAGTGACAGGTGGTGAGAGGTTACTCATTGTTCTTTTGCTATTGGTTATCTTGTTTGATTGCTCAGTTTTTAGGGGATACTCTGTCCAATTTTTCCCAGGATTCTTTCATATCTATTTGGTCACTTTGGAGACTTGGTGAGCAGGCTTATGCTCATGGTTTTATGTGCATGCTAGATGCATGGTTATGTGACAGGTGGTTCACACGGTTTTCTTCTCCAGTGAGACATATGTGATGTGAGTTATGCATATGGATATGCAGGTGTGATCCTATTTAAGATAGAGTATTGTTTCTAGTCTCTTATTACATTGCTAGTCTTGGATTGCTAGCATGATGTCTTCTCGATTCGATGGTACTGACTTTCCGAGATGGAAAGCTCAGATGTGGCATACATTGGTTCGTGCAGGGTTACATATGTATGTGCATAGAGATGCACAGAGGCCTCGTGACATGCCCGACCACGTATGGATGGATATGGATGCATTGGCTATCTCGACTATCCGATTACAGCTTGTGGATTCTATATATGAGTCTGTTATGTATGAGGAGACGAGTAGTGCATTATGGCAGAGACTACATGATATGTATGCGAGTCCATTGACTCATGTGAGATAGATCACATCGACGACTTCGATGTTGGCATTGTGGTCATGAGGGCCATATTCGACGACGTTGCTTCAGACGGATGCGACGACGACGTCAGAGATATGCACGTGATGCAGGTCAGGTAGTGATTTCAGGAGAGTCTATGGCAGTTGATTATGCCAGTGATGGTGATATCACTTTCTCCTATGGTTCATCTCAGAATTCCTCTTGTTCATTGGATGGCACACATATGGCTTGGTTTCTTGATGCATTAGCCAGTTTTCATGTTACTCCACATCGTGAGTGGTTTTATCGATTCTCAGATGAGAGTCGTGGACGTGTGCACATGCCTGATGGCACGACATATGACATTGAGGGTGCAGGAGATATATGCCTTATGCTACCTATTGGAGCATCACTTATACTCAGACATGTACGCTATGTGCCTTCATTCCCTATGAGCTTGATTTCAGTTAGCGAGTTACAGGAGAGCAGATGTTATGCATTCCTTAGTGAGCATCATTTTCAGTTGCAGTTGGGACGGCTTATGCTTATCAGAGGTGCTAGGATTGGGCACATGTATCCACTACAGGTACTTCATGTGAGAGACAGTCTCGTCTCAGTGGGAGTTCAGCCTTATGTGCGATGTGAGACTCGCCATGTCTCATTTTATCTACCTATAGATAGGTCTATTGATATTCATGATGCACATGTATGGCAGGATTCAGATGCTCAGATGGATGCACATGTAGAGCATGTTTTGGATGCTGATGATGCTTATATAGAGCATGATTTTCTTGATCATATGGATGATCATATGGAGCACACTTTGGATGATCAGTTGGATGCTTTCGAGCATGATGTGGATGCTCATGTAGAGCATTATGATGATACTCATTTGGAGTGTGATCATCGGTTTGACCTTGGTGTTGATGTTGTGCAGCTAGCTCATGTGGAGCATGATAATACACTTAGTGTGGTAGAGCAGGATTGCTCTCATGGTACACAGTGTGTGATAGAGCAGTTTAGCTCTCAGGATGCACAGCTAGATACATCCTTGGTTGCGAGCATGGCTGATTTGGATGCTGAGGAGTCATCAATTATGCAGTCATTCTTGGATTCGCTCATGCCAGATATTGGCACAGATATGTCAGGACATGTTGGTCTTGATGATAGTGCTTTGGATGCCTTGGATATAGGCATGGCCGACATACTTAGGCTAGCCAAGATAGCACAGGTTTCGTCAGCATTCGGGAGTTTGATGTACGAGTTGTTATGCTCGAGTCCAGATATTGCAGTTGCTATTGGAGCATTTGCACTTGGAGTTGTCAGTCGTTCGATGATTGACGTAGGCATAGAGCGAGTGGGAGCTTTGCAGGAACTTCATCAGTTCTTGCATCAGTCATATGTGCGCTCGACTCTTATCGATATGAGTCTAGAGCAGTTTGAGGTGCATGGATACACCTTGTTCGAGGTGGTCGGTGTAGGCTGATCTGATATGGGTAGAGATCCGGACTCTTCCTGTACATTATTGTATAGTCCTACATCATTCTTTGTATATGTTACCACTTATGGTCACATTGACCCTTAAGTGGGAGATTGTTGGGGATGTAAAGCTCATGTGATCTTACCCCCATATTCATATATATACATCATATATAGAGCATTGCCTCAAGAGAGATCATTATGTGGGTTTCGAGACTCCCACGCATGTCCGCGCATCATTCCTCTCTTCTCTCTCGTTCCATCTCCTCTTTCCTCCTCTCGTTCTGCACACCAAAGCCCTTCAAGAACATACAACAAATCTCCAAGGGGAACATATATATATATTAATAGATAAAACCAATCCGTGGGACAAGACATGACTCGAGAGGAAGCAACAAAAATAAGTATGAAAGTGAGAATGTATGTATGAAGAACCCTTTCGTATCATTGAAACATTACAAATTTATGAGAAGTTTGTGGAACAAGTGAATGAATGTGTGAGACGATACATCAAAATAATAAAATTTGAAAACAACAAAATAAATAAAAAATATAAATATAATAAATGCAACACTCATGAATTCCAAAATGCTTTCCATCAAAGAATAAAGTTACAAGGGATGTTTTAAAGAATAAAATAACAAATTTCTAAATTTTGAGTTCTTTGTGGATTTTCATTTGAGATCCTAAGACATGTGATGTGAAGAGCTGGATCTTAGAGTACCTTTGAACCAACCGAAACACAATGTTAGTAAGAAATGATGCAGCGAGAGAGGTGAATTATAAATACAATAACTATGTTCGATTGTTGTTTTTGTCACACCTTAACACATCTATCAGATCAAAATAATAATTCCTTCAAAAACTCTCTAATTCACTACTTGGAATTAGAATCCACACTTTCTCAAAGACTACAAATTAAAATTCCATTCCTATAATCAACACTTTCAATGAGCGGAAAATTTCCTCTATGTAGATCTACATGAATTGATTTCCATCATACCTTGATGAACATATGAATTCATTGGGGTGCATACCTGGTGTGTATGTACGTATGTGTGTATGTACGTATGTATGTATGTATGTATTTATGCATGTATGTATGTATCTCTCTCTCTCTCTATATATATATGTATATATATATATATATATATATATATATATATATATATATATATATATATATATATATATATATATATATATATATATATATATATATATATATATATATATAATGTGTTTGTGCATGTGTGTGTGTGTGTATGTATGTATGTATGTATCTATGTATGTATAATGTGTGTGTGAGAGAACTTATGTAATATGCATATATACAATTCAATACAATATATATGCACGACGTGCATCTTATATAATCCAAGATGCACAAGAACGATTTCTATGGGACGAAAAATCTTCCCTAAACTATTAAGGATAACTTTCAATCCTAAGGAGATGTCTACTAAGAGCTCTCCTCTAATGTAGTGAGACATGTCGCCATGAATGATGAGTCTTTTTCTCCCCGGCCATAGAAGAAGAGTGTTCAAAAGGAAAGTCATTTCTACCATCCATACGATTGGAATCTTCTTCCAATTTATGGTGTCATACCTATATTAAAACTAATATATATTCCATACATATGTAATGGAATATGTAGGTGGACTCTAATGAATCCTATATCCTCAAATCATATAGGTGGACTCAAATGAATCCCATATCATTGAACTTATTTAGTTTGGTTCTATTCAACATGTGATAGTGGATATCTCTTTCTATTTCAAACTAACTTGTTCCTAGGTACCAAAACTAATTTTAGGTACCTCTCTCTAGATCCCAACATACATATATGTATTGGGTACCCCAAAGATTCTCGACTGAAGTATCTATGCTCTAAGATAAAGATCTAGTGCCAAAACTATGGGCTTCCTAACCATCACTCGAATCACATTTGCACCCATTGATGCTCTTTAATGAAGCCCATCTCTATGGTCCCATCTAATTGGTTTCCTTAGTAGTGTAGCAAAAATATTTCCCTACTTGCTCAAGTGATGTGCATGAGTGAAACTAGTCATTCTTTGGGTATTCCTCATGATACCCCAAAATATTATAATCATACTGTGAGACTCTTAAGTATACCTCCATGCCTCTACAAAACCTTGTATAACCTATAGGATTACTTGTGCACATTCCTAATGGTGAAGGTATATCTCTTTCCTTTAGCAATCCTATTGTCTAAATCCATAAGGATTATGTATAGGGATCCAATTACTAATGAATTTTCCTTTAACTATAATGCTTTGATGCTCCTAAGTCCATGAAGTACATGCTTACAAGCATGGTTACACTTTACTGATGTTTGCAGAGACAACATATTACTATGTAATAAAATTCTTATCTAAAGATAAGTGTGTATATAACTCCATGAGGCGGAAAACATTTTGATAATGTTTCCCTAATGGAAATGGAGTTAAAAAAAATTTTAATCATAAGATGAAACATAGGCCTTGCAGACCAATGGCACACATGCCATTCACTATAGCATAGAGCTCGGCAAGCCCATGGCATACAAGCCATATAGTCATATATTTACTCGAGCAGCTGTAAAAACATAAAATGCTACCAACATATCTTGGTTGCATAACCTTGCACTTTTTGCAATTATTTCTTGCAAACCATCAAAAAGTGTATTCCTAGCAAGTTGGTCAATCTTTTAGAATTAACATAATGATCAACTTTGATGTATGTGTTCCAATCATATATCCATGCATGTATATACCAAAACATAAACCATAATGCCTATTAACATAAGCCATACATCCGTGAATGGTTGATGTCAGAATCGCATGCACCCAAGCCTTTTTTATGAGCTTTGAGACCTTTGCACTTTCCTCACCAAGTCCTAAAATAAACTTTGAAGTTCACAAAACATGAAGAATTTTCATATGATTACCATAATAATGCAAATATACAAAAAAAAAATGCATATGTAATCCATCTTTAGACCTATAAAGAATTTTTTAGGACTTGAAAATAATCATAAATTGCAAATACATTATGTGAAAGTTAGTCAAACTGAAACTACTTTGATTTCCTTCCCGCATTGCAAGATATGGCTTCTGGAATGTAGTTTTCAAAAACTATTCAAAGCTTACAAACCTACTTAGAACTTAAAAATACATAATTTCTAAAGTTTCTTTTGATAAAATAAAGTAGATCTTGTGTTATTCAAAAATACTCATAGTACTCCCAATTTGGAGTTTTCTAGCCCAAGATATAGCCTCTACAAGCATGACATGGCAAACTAGTGGACTAGTGGATGTGCTAAAAAAAAGTATGAACATGTGATTTTTGAAGTGCCGAAAGGCATTCTTCCATCAAGAAAATCCTATATTTCTCTACATAATCTCATAGAGTAATGTATGAAGATGCTTTGAGATGTTTTCACCTTTCCAAATCCTCCCTTCTTGCATGCTAATTTTCTCCCCAAAAGAATCATAAACTAAAATTTTTACTTTCTTACTAAAGTTAAATGGGAGGTTTTAGAAAGCTTCTAATCCACTCCTAATGTGGCTTTTTCTTGGATTTTCTAATTGACTATGGTAGTATATATACCATAAATCATGTATATATGCACTATTCCATGGAATCCTCTTAAACTATCACTTTTCTTGCTCCAAAAGGTGAAGATGTGCTTGAATTAGCATCTGAAATTTTTTCCCAAAAGAGTAGAAGGGGCTTTTATGAGGATGCAAAATTCCTCCTTAACTTATTCTTTTCATGAATCTAATGACATACTCTCAACATGTATATCTTTTCCCATCCATCCATACCTAGTGCACCTCTTTTTCCCTCCCCAAAAATGGGAATTTATTAAATTTTGGTACTGGATTTTTTCCCAAACAATGATGGGAGGGGATTTTGCGGAGGCTCAAAATCCCATCATATCCATAAAGAAACAACAAAATCATTCATCATCCCATGGGTATGGTAGGTTGGTTAAGCTAGGCACCTTCTACCCAGGTGAAAAAGGTTCAAATCCCATCATCTACACCTACGCAAGGGTTGTGTAACCATGGTCTAATACCAATATCAAAATCACACCATTGCTTGCTACCACACACCCAGAATTACTTCGTTCATTCCTCCCAACCGCGGAGCTATCTCTACCCAATCATAATCACATAAGAATCCTAGTGTGATGTATGATATAATACATTCTTTAGTTCTCTACCATATGAAATAAGTCCGAATAGGTACCATGTGACATCTATGCCACCTCACCCAAGAGTCGTGACACATTACCTCCATGATGTGAGAGTATTTCTCCTACCCACTAATAGTCTTCCCACTCAAGATGGATCTATCCTTGATTCTAGGCACCATGCTAAAGTCTCCAACAACCAGCAGAGGCCCATAAAGTTGGGAAAGCTTGTTCCATTAGGCCGATCTTGTGTTGCTATAGTTAGAGGTGAAGACACTAACTATAATAATGTTAAAAGGATCTTTAAGCTTAACAACTACCCACTGATGAGTGAAGCTACACTTAGAATCAACAAAGAGATGTGTTAAGTTTGAAATAATACCAAGAGAAGCACCTCCTTCACCATACTCATGCTCAGTGTGAAACCAAAAATAATTGCTAGAAATCATCCTAACATTTCCTTCAAGTTTGAAACGATTAACTTTGACCTCTTGAATACAAAGGAAATCAAGGAACAGAGGCTAGTCTTTTAACAAAATAGAAAAAGCTTTAGCACCAATCAAATTAATTAAACGTTTAATATTCAGTGAAACAAAGTTCATAGAGTTCATAGTGTTAGCCGTCGGATTGGATATGTAATTTTAGGCAAGCATGGCGTTCAGCGCGAGGAGAAGGGGATTGCCAAACTGTCTGTCTGGGCGACCACGCTGGAGCTGTTGTGTTGAAGATTCGCCGAATTCTGAGTACTATGTTTAGTTTCCTAAATTCTCAGTGGTTAATCATTAAACACAGTAACGCTACGCTTAACATTAACAGTCTGTGCAAATTCGTAGTTGTTGATTCGCTTCGTTGACGTACTACGTAGTGATAATCATTGAATCGAAAGATAGTTAATTGCTCATTTGAATGTTAAATTGGGAAAATTAAAAAGGGCCTCTGTACTATCAGACCCTTGTCCATCCCAAGAACCCAGAAATGAGATTAAAAGTGGCTTAACAAAAGCACTTTTAACACTGGTGCCGTCTGTGGAAAAATGGAAACAAAATTGGAACAAACAGTAGGGGAAGAGCAGTACTCAATGTAAGTAATGGAGAATAGTAACCGCCAATTGAAGAAGTGATATATGCCGGTTACTCGTTCCGGTGAGTCCGACCCAAAGTATAGGAGAGATCAACATCCCTGGGCAGTTCCAAACTTATTAGGAACACCCTCGGGTGGTAAAAGTACAGGCCAGTTAAGTCCAGTTGCAGAAGGTTCAGTACATGACGAGATTTTGGTGTGAGTTCGGTACCATTCGAAGGTACAGTGATTTCTGGTTGTACACAGACGCAGTGCGAGTTAGTTCTGCACTATCTGGCTAGAATTCGGTCATTTACGGTGACAATTCTGCGTTCTCGGGTGAGAACGTTTACGGTGACAGCGCAATGTGGTCTGGTGAGAGTTTGACGAGTTTCGGTGGAAGTTCGGTATCACTTGGTGGCAATCTGAAGTTTTTTGGTGACATTGCGGTGCTGCCTAGTGGACACTTACTGCGTTCACCACTCTTCGGTACAACTCTACCTAATTTCGACACCAAAGTTGAGGAAAGGCTGCTAGACTTGGAGTTCAACAATCGGTTCAACGACATTTTTGGACCGGAAAGTGAGCAGGTTGACCCTCCAATCTAGGAAGCTCACGTGAAACTTCCCCGAAATTCACGGAACAACAATGCCAGCAACAATAGCACCACGAGTGGCTCACAACAACAACAACAAACACCGCCACAGCGGCAACCGCAATTTCAGCAGCAACAACAACAGTAGCCACAACCAATCGTTCCAACTCGATCGGTTCCAACCGGGGTGACCTATACAAAATTCAGTGGATTTCTAGGGGATGACCCCGACGCACATGTTCGCACATTCGAAATCAGTTATGCAGTGTTGAACCACCCACCAGATCCGACGTATAAGGCCATCATGTTTCAAGCCACACTGGTTAATGAACCAGCAAGGTGGTTGACAGAATACGATATTAATCATTTTGGTAATTATGACAATGTGAAAGAGGCATTCTTGTAGAGGTTTTGCTTGAAGAAGAACCCTACAGAAATTTTTGACTATTTGCAAAACAATCGGCAGAAACCACACCAAAGTGTCCAGGAGTATGCGACACTGTTCAGAACTCATCTGCGGCAGCTGCCACCGGTGCATGCCAACCTGCCAGACGATGTCATAACACAATGGTTCATCGACGGACTGAATCCACAGCTAAAACAGATCATGATCATTCGTTGTGTGGGTGGAATGACATTGGACGCTGTCATTGCAATGGCCTTACAGTTGGAGCACAAAGTTGGAGGTTTTACGGAGGATCTGGAATGGTTGAAAGCAAGTAAGAACGTGACCGAGGACCCGTCCAAACAAGTGTACTGTACTAAGTGTAAGAATCCTAGTCATACTAGTTCCACATGTGTGCTCAACCAAATGTATTGTGCCATGTGTAACACGATAGGGCACTCAACAGAAACCTGTGCATACAATGCAAAGGTGCAGGGTAGAGCGGCAGTAAACGCCATAATACAGGAGCAGGGGCAGCCTGCTACCCATTGCATACCGCCACAGTTGCGGACCAACCAGCAGCAGGGATATAGGAACTATCAAGGACCATGAAGTAACAATTTCAATCAAAATCGATGGAAGGCAGGTACATCGGCTGAAGGTACCTCTCTTCCACCCCCTCGATGTCATTTCTATGGCGAGGTTGGGCATATTCGTAGATTTTGCAAAGAAGCCGTAGAGTACGACAAAAGAAAAAAGGAAAGACAAAATCCGATGACAAATATGGTTTATATTTCCCCGGTGGATTCACAAGCAGCCGTAGTACAGAAAAAATCGGGAAAACAGTTGCAACCAGTAGCTGAAGTTTTTGAGCCCAACATTCGTGAGCAACAACGGATTTTCACAAAGGCCAAGCAATGGGCAACTAAGGAGCCGACAGTGTTCCCTGACCCAGTTCCGCTAACTCCACCTCCTCTGCCAAATGCAAGACCGAATGCACAGAATTCTGCCCCGACAACATCAGAATCACAACCAGAGTCGGTGATGACCACAGCATAAACAGACGAGGTATGGAACGTTATATCTAAGGCTTCAATCACACTCCCGCTGGGACAGTTGCTCGCCCTCGTTCCTAGTGTACGACATCAATTCCAACAGTAGGTCATCCCCGGACCTTCATGTACTCCAGCAACTGTGACCATACAACCCGAGATGGATCCTAGGGTACCGTTGATCACCACTTGGTATAAAAACCAGAAGATTACACAAGTTTTAATTGATGGAGGGTCTGGAGTGAATATTGCAACAATCGCACTCTATAAGAAACTAGATTGGATCCAAATTGAACCAATGCAGTTCTTTATGCGAATGGCGGACCAATCCAGAGTCCATTCGGTGGGACTAGTGCGTAATATTTCTATAACCCTGCAGAGAACTACATTTAAAATGACTTTTGTAGTCCTGGAGTTACCCGAATCTAGCCTGGACTACAACTTGCTCTTCGGTCGTCCATGGCTAAAGCAAGCCAAGGTCGTGTAGGATTGGTCAGTTGAAGAGTTAATTTTTAAAAATAATCACCGGAAATATGTAGTTACATTGGATGCTATGCAACCTTGTGATCTCCACGCATGCCCATATGTAGCAGAGCCAGTCCATATGTTGGATGGGCTATCTAAAGATGAGGAGGATGCTTTCCTTAAGACAAATAGGGACCTCATTGCATTAGGTATTGTAGATTTACAGTCGGTCGCAGATAGTTGGAGTCTGGCAGCGTGTATAGTCGTACCCCTGATCGGAGAAGCAGAATTAGATGCCGACATTACTATGGATGAATCGACATTACAACAACTGTTGCAGCCAGTTGATGATTTGGAAAAGCCTCAGCAGTTCTATGTACTGGAGGATCAGCTGGTAACGTATAATTTGGGTGACATGGTCAAACCGAGACCAGTTAAAATTAAGGCAGGATTAGCAAACAAATTCCAAGATGATTTGGTACAAATCCTGCGCGAATTTTCAGATGTCTTTGCTTGGGATTATAGAGACATCAAGGGTCTTGACCCACGGATTTATCAACATAGAGTGGTACTAAAACTGGATGCGAGACCCATTAAACAACCTAGTTACAGGATGAATCCTAACTATGTGGCACAGGTTAAGGCCGAACTTGATCGTTTGTTGAAAGTGGGATTTATTGTGCCAATTGAACATGCCGAGTGGATCTCGCCAATAGTAATAGTACCCAAGAAAAATAAACAGTTACGTATTTGTGTCGACTACCGGAAGCTTAATGCAACCATCGTACTGGATTCGTTCCCTCTTCCTTTTCTAGATACGATGCTCGATGAGGTAGCAGGTCACGAAATGTATTCTTTCCTGGATGGCTACAGTGGATACAATCAAGCAAGGATGGCGGAAAAAGATATACCGAAGACAACATTCATCACCAACTGGGGTGTCTATGCATGCACTATAATGTGGTTCGGTTTGCGGAATGCTCCGAGTACATTCTAAAGATGTATGCAGGAAGTGTTCTCACCTTACCTGACATCGTTTATGCAAGTCTATTTGGATGATTTTTCATTATTTGGCGATACTTCGGCACACCTGTATCATTTACAGTGCTGTTTTGAAAAGTGCCGGGAGTATCGATTATGTTTGAATCCTACCAAATCGGTTTTTGCGGTCTCCTGTGGGAAGCTACTCAGTCATATTATCTCCAAACAAGGAATACAGGTAGACCCTAATAAGGTAGCAGCAGTCTTGGAGGCACCGGTCCCACGGACACCAAAAGAAGTTATGCGGTTCCTTGGCCAGATCCGGTGGCATGGCAGAAACTTACGGTGGTTGGCTCATCTAGCGATGCCACTTAACCGACTTATGACCAGCACCCCGTGGAAGTATGAATGGACTAATGAGTGTCAAATGGCATTTGATCGTTTGAAGGTCTTATTGACGCAGACTCCGATCCTACAACCGCCTGATTGGGAATGTCCATTCCATGTATTTGTGGATGCGTCAGACATAGCAATTGGCAGTGTGCTGATGCAACAAACCGACAAATGGTTTCGGCCTATGTACTATGCGAGCCGCCGATTAGCTCCTGCCGAGAGGAATTAATCTGTGACCGAACGAGAGTGTCTCGATTTGATATACTCTGTTAAGAAGTTCCGTCATTACTTGCTGGGATGTAGATTCACTTTTCATGGGATCATGCAACACTGGTGTATTTGGTTCGCCAACAACACTTAGGTGGTAGACTGGCAAGATAGGTTTTACTATTACAGGAGTTCAATTATGAATTTATTCACCGACAAGGTACGACACATGTTTTGGTGGACTTTCTATCTCGTCTGGATTCCCGTGAGTCTCCGATAGGTGTTGATGACACGACGCCGGCTATTTACATCACCGAGACAGCTCCTGAAGAATCTGCAAAACTTCCTGTTGCACCTGCATACTATGATACATTAATGACTTTTCTTACTGATGGTTGTCTTCCTCCTAATACTCCTGCTCCTCTGCGCCGGAAAATTGCAGTCTACAGTCAATGATTCCGATTGATTGTGGGTCAGCTGTATTACATAGATCCGATTGGTGTCTTGCTAAGATGTATCCCTCCACATGAATCGGGATCAGTTATTGCCATGGCTCACTCATCACCCACTGGAGGACACTTCGCAGGTGAGGTCACTCATCGCAAAATCTTGCAAAGTGGGCTATGGTGGCCTACAATGTATAGAGATGTTATTACATTTGTGCAGCAGTGTGATGTATGTCAACGGTCTGGACAACCCTTGCAGCGACATTTCTTTCCTCTACAACCTGTCCTCCCACTTAAACCTTTTCAGAACTGGGGTTTAGATTTCATTGGCCCAATTACACCCCCAGCGATCCTCACCAATAACCGATATATTTTGACTTGCACAGACTATGCCACTCAGTGGGCGGAAGCTTGGGCTCTACGTTTTGCTACAACTGTTTCAGTGGCCAAATGTTTGATGAAGGATGTCTTCCCTCAATATGGATTACCTCTGGAGATAGCGATGGACCAAGGTACACATTTTGCAAATACCTTAATGCGGGTGCGGTGCTGACTCAGACTTTCCAGATTGTGCATAAATTCAACTCACATTACTATCCACGCACGAATGGTCTTGCTGAGGGCACTAATAAGACTCTGCTGAATATTATTCGGAAACTGATCTTGGAATTTCCAGAACGATGGGACCAGCTCTTACCTGTAGTTTTGTGGGCTTACTAGACCACGTATAAAGTGGAAACTAGAACAACTCCGTTTAAACTTGCTTATGGATTGGAAGCTATTGTGCCAATGGAAGTGGTGGTGCCGAGCCTGCATGTAGCCTTATCCCAAAAATTATTGCCGGAAGAATCGTTTCCATTCCGATTGGATGTTCTCAGATCATTGGATGAACAACGCCTGGAAAGCTTCATGATTCTTCAAGAAGTTCAGCTACGCCAAGCCCGTACTCATGATTGCTTTCTCAAAACCCCTGTGTTTACGGTCAACCAATTGGTCCTCTTCTATAACGCTAAAGCTAACATATCTGCTGGAAAATTTAAGTTACGGTGGTTCGGTCCATACAGGATTGCTGAACAAGTGGGACCCCCAACTTTTTGGTTGGCAACTTTAACAGGTGACCTTCTCCCAAAAGTGATAAATGGATCCAAACTCCGCTCCTATCACCCACCGTCTCCTAAGTCATGAGGAGTACTTGGAATTTTCCTCTTTTTCGATTGTCCTTTAATTTTCTTTTCTACCCCCCATGTTTCGGTTGACCAACTGACCGTAATCTTCCCGTTTTTGTATCTAACTATGATTAATAGTCGCCTCTGTGTCACTGTTTCTGTTAATGCATGCATGTTCCCATTGCTCGGTCCGTTTGCAATACTGCATTATGATTAGGGTCCTTGCCGCCTAATTTTTCCCGTGCTTTTACTTAATCTTGTTCTTTTTACTGTTAATCGCTATTGTGTTTTTGTGTGCTCGTGCTCTATGAGTTCTGTGCCTTTGTTGCTCTCTGTGCACGTCATGGAAGCTCTAGCTCACATAGCAACCTTTCGTGCGGGTCTCGCTCCAGATGTGAGTGAGTACTTGCGTGCTCGGGGATTGTTGACCTTTGCTGAATTGCCTTGGCATTCAGTGGAGTGTCACCCCTTCCATGCGCAGATAATCTATGCCATCGCCGCTACACCTACTACAGAGCAGTGCTGGCCAATAACATGTTTAAACCCTCGTACTGTAGTTACGCTCAACACGGTTGCTGAGGGATTCCGTCTCCCTCAGGAGGGGTTGGAGCATGGCCCGCTCCTTCCTCTCGCCACCATGAAAGACTTGTTTCCCCGGCACTCATCCAATGAGTTTGCCATCCTTTGCCGACCTGAACCAGAGCGTACCGCTCTGCAGTTCCTTGTTGCAACGTTAAACCTACAAAAATGCATATACGGTATTTCCTGACCGTTTTACTCAATGATCGATACTGCCTCCCACGAACCCATCCATTTCACCTCCTTTTTCTTTAGGCGTATTCACCATGAATGTGTAGTGGTTACAAAATAGATAGCCAAGCATGATATTCCTCACACCCGTTTACCCCATCTACTTACCCTTCTCCTTCCGGTGATACAAGCCGTGCAACCTCCTCCAACCGCTCCTTTTCTATTACATGAAGAATCTATACGAATGGTCGAAGACGATGATGATGAAGACCTACTTCAGTTTTTTCACCACAAACGCAGATGCGTGAGTCCATCCGAAAGCCAAGTACAGGGCTCCAATGTGTGCCAAGACGTGGAAGTCTACCATGACACCGCAACCTCCTTACAGGTCGAGTCCCCCGTCCCATCTTCTTCTCTCAAGAAGCTGGATCAAGATGTTGTCATGGACAATGTAGCTGAAGACTCGTCGTGGGAGGAATCTCATCAACCAGATGTGGAGGCTGTGAAGGAGATAGTCGAAGTTACTGGAGGTACGGACTGTCAAACTTCTTTGTCACCACCCATGGACGTCCCAGCAAATGCAGTCATGGTCCAAGCAGATGCATTCATTGTCGAAGCAGATGCAATCAAGGAAGTGATTGGCACTGCTGAGGCTGTTACTGAAGCTGCTGTGGAACAAAATCAGATCGAGACCGGAATAATTTTGGTGCCGAACACCCTTCTCCCTCTTCCTCCGCCAACCACCAGTTCTGCACCTATTGAAGTTCTTCTTGGTGCACTCTCCAATGCCATCTGCGAGGCATCCACCCATCAGTTATCTTCTCCCGATTACTCTCCACCACCCTCCCCTCATCTGCTTTCCGCTTCCTCATCACAACCCCCTCCTTCTCTTCCTCCCCCAGCAGTCATGTTCACCAAATTGGAGTCTATGGATCGCCTTCTTATACAATACCCCTGGATGACTTTTGTGATACTTACCGCAGATCGTTTCTCTGAAATGCTTAATTTATGTGACAGTGATGAGAGAATGATGAATGTGCTTACCTTGGGAACTCTTTCTCAACTCCCTAACCACTCTGACTCGCTCTGCGCAGCTCAAAAATCCCGGATCTTCGCTCATGATACTCGACAGCAGCTTCTCACGATACTTGTTCTAGAGACAAGTGACTTGAAAAATGACATTTTTTGGTTTTTATACTCTTTTGAAAAGGTCTCCTAACTACAAAGACTCAACAAGACTCAGATTAATAACTACTCTAGCTTCCTAACCTACTCCCTTCCTCCTCCTACCCTACTCACTCCACTCACTTCCCTAGACTAATAACTCACTACACACACTTCAAGAGTGAGAAGTAGTAAGTGCGGATGAATATGACTTACCAAAGAAGAGAAAATCACCAGTCCTCCACTCACTTCAATGCAAAAAGCTACTTACCATCACACGAATGCCTCGGTTTGATTCAACATTCCCCGGCAACGGCGCCAAAAGCATGTTTACCTAAGTTCCAACCTAGGGACTTGTGGAGAAAGAGACTATACCTCAATCCCCCTCAAGTGCATATAGTGGGGATTCACGCTTTATTTATCAATCCGATGAGTATCAAAACCTAGCCGAGTGTATGAGGACATGCATTCAAATGACGGTCAATGCAAATGAGCTTCTCGAAGAGTGCAAACAAGGCAAGGACTTATCCAAACAAGCTTCAACTATCAGTCATGGTGTCACAATACTTGGAGCAGCAGCCAACAGTAAATTGAGCTTTTCTCTCAACTCAGAACTCTGAATATAAGAAATAGCATATGCGTTTTGAAGCTCTTGAGAAGATGCATCCAATGGTGGTATTTTCACTCAATTCTGACACTTCTGCTTCAAGTTATGAGCAAAATACTGAGTCGTGGGAATGACCTTCCTACACTTCACACACACCTTAACCACAGCAAACAAACACTTTCATGGATAGACAACACTTCCTAACACTCTTTTCAAGCAACACACATGCATACAAGCTCACAAAGAGGATGATACAAAGAGGAGAAGACACAAATTCGAAATTCTGTGCTCTTGATTCTCACAATGGCCAAAAGTCTTTACAAAGAGTCACAAATTGACTTATATACATGTGCCCTAAAAATGGTCCTTTCACACAAGAGACCGGCACTTTATTCACTAAAAGGCTAATTTCCTACTAATTTACATGGGTAAGCTACTAATCTTCTGTGGTGATGCATCTAGAGGACTCCTCTAGTGCGTTTACATCGAAAAATATGTTAGAAAAATGATTATAATACAAAATAGAGTATCCAAATCGGAAAAATTTTGGGACCCATCTTTTTCTCTGCCTTGTGCTTTTCTTTGCTCTGCAACAGTGGTGACCCCTAAGTGTTGTAAGTACAAGGAGTTGGTTCCCCAATCCTGTACTATTTGCAATTGTTGTAGGAAGGGTCTTCCTAGGATCATCTCATAAACATTATTTTTCTCAAAGTCACATATAGCAAATGTGTGCTCAAACTCTACACCACAAGTGGTTAGAGTTATCCCTTCGAGCAATCCTAGAGATCTTTCAAAATGACCATCGGCCATTTAAAGCTTCATTCTAGTTGGTCTTAATGTGGGTTTGCCCCATTGCTTCCACAAGCAGGTGGTCGCAATAGCAACACCAGCACCTGAATCTCTGATTGCTTTGGTTGTGTAACCTTGGTAGGTGATTGGAAGATAAGTATTACCTTCTTCACCCTCATACATGTCCCCTATTTTGTCTAGAGGTATCTCTGGTACTTTTTTCTTAGAGCCTGCTTTTGGCATTTTGGAATCAAGTTCTGGAACTTGATCCTTGACATGATCCCATAGTTCAGATTTTGCTTTTAACAGCTCTTCTACCGTGATATGATATTGAACCTTAGTGTTCTTCATGACATCAGCGTCCCTTGGGACCACTAAGTCTTCATGTCTAACTAGTATTGTGGGAGCTCTGATCTGAAGAGATTCAGATTCCCATGGGCCTGGAAATTGAAGCAGTTCTTCTAAGGTATTAGATTCAAAATCTAACCTTTCGTCTTCTTGTTGCTCCACTTAATCTCCGTAAATGGATGGAATGTCTTGGGGAAATTGATCATGAAGATCATCTCAGGAATAGGAGGGGAGTTACCCTTCTCCTTGGCCCATTTCTCTTCTTGTATTTCCTGCAAGAACTCTTGAGAGTATTGTTGAATTGAAGGAGGTATTCCAACATCAGTGGAAATAGGAACATAAGCTCCCATTGGTGGTGATCTTCCTCTCTCAATAACTGGTTGAGCTTGTGGAGGTAAAGAAACTTGTGGTTTGTTTACCAACTGCTCTAATCTTTCTAGTAAGCCCTGGAAATGCAAATTTGGTTTGACAGAGTTTGTCTGATTGAACTTTTGACTAGTCTCAAGTATAGCTTGAGCTTGTTCTACCATTCATGCACATTTTCATCCGTTCAATCTCTAAATCTGCTCTAGGGTAGTAACTCCTGTCTAGGTTTGCAACTGTTGGCCCTCTTGAAGACGAGCCTGGTAGGCCTTGAACATCATGTCCAAGCCTTTTGGGGTTGGATCTGCAAGAACAGACCCTGGCTGCGGTCTATTTACCATGGGTGGTGGGGTGGGATGAGGTGGTGTGGATGGAGTTTCGGCATGCGAGGGACTTTGAGATGCAATGTCTTCTATCTTTGTTTTCGCTTCTTTCAGGCTTTCTTCTAGTTCGGATAACTTTTTGTTCCACTTGTGATTGGTCTTCTCTCTCATATCTTTCCATGTTCTTGTTTTCCGCTTGCTAGGCTCTCCTGATTCACTCGACTCCAAACTCCAATTGTTCTGCTGGTTTATCTTGTTTTAATGCTTGTGCCCTAGTAACTGCCTATACGGGAGCCACATTACTGCTATTGGCACTTGAATCCGCCACTAAGCCTACGACATTAATGGGTGTAATCTTGGGTGCACTGGAGGGGTTTCTTGGACAATCTCTAGGAAGATGGTCTTTGCCACATTCAAGACAAAAAGCTTGTATTGTGATAGTCTGACCTTGACTCAGAGATGGTGGGTGGGGACAATCATGAATGAAATGGTCACCTTGACATCTGAAACAAGATCCTCTAGGGGCTTGTGGTCTCGTTTGTCTCAATTGGGGCCTAGGGTTAGGATTTGTGTACATGACATTGGAGTATTCTGGCTCCCAATTTTGTTCCATAGGTGGTGTCTCATACTGATACGAGTAAATCTCACTATGCTCAGGTGACTCTGTGTAATAAGCATGTGGACTACCTTCATGGGAGTAGTCTGAACTATGAGCATGAGAGTCATTATCTGGTATCAATGGGGTTAGTGGCACCAATGCTCTATTTGGATTTTCCTCTCCCCCAACATACTTGATTGGAATCACGTTGGCAGGAGTTGTTGGTTGGTTTCCCAAGACTGGTTGTGGCCTATATTGTGCCTGATATTGCTAATGTGGTTGATAATATGGCTGTTGGTATTGGTTCTGATACCTACCTTGTTGGTAAGGTTGCTGATAAGTTTGTCTAACAGCCTGCCTATTGTAGGGACAATCTTGAGTCGTGTGGTTCGTGTATTTTCTCTCAATAGTGCAATATGGAGCATTCCTTTCTCTAATGTTTTGGTTTTGCATTGGGCATACGTTAGCCATGTGGTCCCCTCCGCAGGTATAACATCGGTTCAATGAGGTGACTCTTTGTGTTTGTCTATTTTGGAATCCCAGCTTCTTGGCAACTTGCTCAGCTATCTCATCTATTTCCATGGAGATTTTCAAAGTATGACTAGTAGAACTATCAGAATCCTTATAGAGTTTGGACAATCCTAACTCCTCACCCAAGCTATCTTCTATGTCAATGCACGTCCGCACACACTCTTCTATGGATCTAGGCTCTTTCAAGTACACATATTATCTTAACTTTGTGCTCAGTAAGCCATTAGAGCTCAAAAAATGGACTTTGGATGAAAAAGTTATGTCAAATCAGGCTCGTGTGGGTCAAAACAGGCAA
This sequence comes from Ceratopteris richardii, assembly GCA_020310875.1. NCBI lineage: Eukaryota > Viridiplantae > Streptophyta > Polypodiopsida > Polypodiales > Pteridaceae > Ceratopteris > Ceratopteris richardii. Next base: position 52,718,277 of record CM035408.1, read on the forward strand.
ACTGGCACTTACGGAAAAATCATGATTTTGTATGAAAATCGCGATTTTGTGAAATCATGAGAATCGCGATGCTGTGAAATCAAGAGAATCGTGATTTTGTGAAATCCAGATGATCACGATGCTGTGAAATCAAGAGGATCGCGATGCTGTGAAATCCAGAGGATCGCGATGCTATGAAATCTAGAGGATCGCGATTTTGTGAAATCCAGAGAATCGTGATGCTGTGAAATCCAGAGGATCGCGATGCTGTGAAATCTAGAGAATCGCGATTTTGTGAAATCCAGAGGATCGCGATGCTGTGAAATCCAGAGGATCGCGATTTTGTGAAATCCAGAGGATCGCGATGCTGTGAATCTCAAGAGAATCGCGATGTTGTACCTTGGATGAAAATCGTGTTTTAGAGAATCGCGATTGCCAATAGAGAATCGTGTTTTAGAGAATCGCGATTGCCAATAGAGAATCGTGTTTTAGAGAATCGCGATTGCCAACAGAGAATCGTGTTTTAGAGAATCTTAGAGAATCGCGATTCTGAGCACAACTAGGGAATCACGATTCTGAGCACAACTAGGGAATCGCGATTCTAAAAATGACCTCAAAATCATCTTTCCTTCAGAGAGCTTTTAGGCGGGAAATAGGAAATCGCGATTTTCAAAAAAATTTGAATTTTTCACAGAATCGTAATTTTCATCACAAAATCGTGTTTTTTGGCGGGAAATTCAAATTTCTGAGCGCCGAGCAATGGCGAGCTCTGTATGTGCAGAAAATCATGAAAAAACACAAGCACTTGCTCTCTCTTGCACTTCCTAACTCCTCCTCGCACAATAATGCATGAAAGATGGTATGAAAATGGTGAGAATGCACTAAAAAACAAGAAATTTCTATGAAGAAGAAGATGGAAAAAGATGGAGATGGTGGTGATGATGAAGATGAAGAAGAAAAATCAGAAAATGAACAAAAATGATAGTTTTTATTTTACCTTCCAACGTCGCAAATCTACGATCTTACCATCACAACGCTCGTCCTCGAAGCTCTCTCCCCAGCAACGGCGCCAAAATTTGGTGTAACTCAAGTGTAAGCACCACCTCCTTTACTTGTCAATCCGCGGAGACGTGAGGACCAGTATGAAGACCACGAGCAAGTGAAGGCACAAGTGCGTGAGTGAAAGCACACAAACATGCACACACATACACACACACGCGCAAGGTAAGATCAAAGAGAGGAACAATGGAAAGCTTTGATTGCAAAAGAGTTCTCTTACAAAAGCTCTATTCTCTAACAAGCTAACCTCAAAAATGAGCTCTCTAGCTCTTTTTATAGTTTTTTTACTAGTTTTGGCTCTGTTCAGACCTAGTGTCCGACTTAGTTAAAAATTAGGTTCCAGGGCTTATTTGAGGGCTCAAATGAAGTCTAAAAATTATGAAAATTGGTAGGATGATACTTCTAATACTCCTCAAGCTCGAGGACTCCTCGGCTTGAACAAAATGGAGTTACAAAAATAGAAAATGGTATTTACAATGGTTTTTAGTGATGAAAATCACTATTTTTATAGGGATTTCTTTTGAAAATTTGACATACACTTCTTGGAGCTCCCTACTTGCTCCTTCTTCTTGTGTGTTCACCTCTTTGATGTGCTCATGTGCTTTGTCCTTGACCTTCAGCTTCAACACCATCCCTAAACCCTCTCACTCTCGTGGTATAATTGCATTCTGCTTGATTTAATTGTCTACTAGCATAGGCTATAGGGTGTTCTAAATTTCTTGTATCTGCTGGCTATGCTAAGATGCACCCAATGGCAAACTTGGAAGCATCTACGTGAATATGAAATGGTTTGTTCCAATCAAGAACTCTAAGGATTGGTGCTGAACTCAAGCGACTCTTCAATTCGTTGAAGGCCTTTTCACATTCTTCAATCCAAATAAACTGAGATAGTAATGCATAAAGGGGCCTAGCAATTATGGCATACATGTGGATAAACCTACAGTAGTATTCGCAATGTCCACCCATAAATGTTTGCACTTCTTTAGCAGTTTTTGGTCTCAGCAAATCCAGAAGTACTTTGATTTTATCTTCATCTGTGGAAATCCCATTTTTAGAGACAATCTATCCTAATATCTTTCCTTGTTGAACCATGAATACACACTTCTCGGGATTAAGACAAACTCTATATTGTCGACATTTGGCAAAGATATTTCTTAGTTCTGGGATATGTTCTATTCGTATAGCTGAATAGGTGCATAAATCGTCCACATATACCTCCATGCTCTTCCTTAAGAATTCCTTGAACACGTGACACATCAATCTTTGAAAAGTAGCTAGGGCATTAGTTAGACCAAAAGTCATAACCCTAAATCAGTGCACTCCCCATTCAGTTGCAAATGTTGTCTTATGTTGGTCCTCAGGAGCGATTGCTACATGATTATATCTTGAAAAGCCATCCAGAAAACTATAGACTTCCTTTCCTGCAACCCTTTCCAAAAGATGATCGGTGATAGGTAATGGGTAACTATCTCGTATGGTGGCAGCGTTTACTTTCTTCAAGTTAATACATACCCTTAACTTGCCATTCTTTTTAGGCACGACCACCAAAGGTGATACCCATTCCATGTGTTCAATCTCAAAAATGAAGCCTGCGTCCAACAACTTATCTATCTCCTTCTTAATTTTTGCTAAGTAAACATCATTATATGTGTATGGTCTTGGTTTGGAAGGTTTGGCTTCTGATGTCATAGGGATTCTATGGGCACAAATAGAGGGATCTACTCCTTTTAAATCCTTATATGTCCTTGCAAAGATGTCTCTATATTCTCTTATGAGCAGTATTAGCTCTTGTTCTTCCTTCATTGAGACATCCTGCCCTATAAAGGTACATCGCTCTTCTCCTTCCTCCAAGGCTACTATTATTTTCTTGGTCTGCTCTTTGTTGTCGTATGCTATTCTTGGTTGTGCTTGCCGTTTCGGCATTTGGATAACAATCTTCCTCTCTTCTACCTCATATTTCTTGAAGTGGGCAAGCACTTCGAATTGATCTTGAGGCTTGTTTTCTCCTTCCTCTTTTCCTTTATCTAGTCCAAGTTCTTCTCCCTGTGTCATTCCTTGATTCAACTCATTAGTTATGACACTTACTCTTTGATTTTCATTGTCTGCCTCAATTTGTTCATGCTCCATTTCAATGCTCTCATAATCCTCCTTCCATTCTTTTTCAATTACTTCTCCTTCTTTGGCTTCTTGGAGAACAACCACATATAAACTTACATCATATCCTTCCTCGTTGATGCATTAATTCATTGTTATTACCTCTTCATTTACACATACATCAAGAGTGGCTAAAATCTCCATCCAACATGAGGTTCGAATTCTTCATCTAGGAATATCTGGGGCATGTAAGCTGGATCTTGTACAGATCTAGCAACTCCCTACCTTTGATATCATCCTTTCTTCCTTTCCTCTTCCTTTTTTGCAGCCTGGCATATCCATAGATGAGTGTCTTTGTTCATCCATGATTGGTCATTTGAACCTATACTGTGAATCGATTGATCATCCTCCTCCTTATGAATCAGATTCCATTGTAAGGGGGGAACATCTTGATACGTATATGTATGGATATTTATTCTGGTCGTGGTTCCCTCATGCTGCAAGTATACCACATCTTTTCCCCAATCTTGCACTACCTTGAGCTATCTCATGAAAGGTCTTCCAAGTATCATCTCATAGTTGCTAGCCTTTTCAAATTGACAGATTGCTAGGGTGTGCTCGAATTCAACCCTGCAGGTAGTAAAAGCTACTTTTTTCAATAATCCCAAGGGTCGTTCAGTGTGTCCATCTGCCATTTGAATCTTCATGCGGGTTGGTCTTAAAGCTGGTTTTCCCCATTTCTCCCAAATTTCCTTGGTCGCAATTCCTACTCTTGCTCCCGAGTCTAAGATGGCTTTAGTGGTATAACCTTGGTAAGTGATTGGGAGGCATGTGTTTCCTTCATCTCCCTCACTGAAGTCTCCAACTTTATCGACTGGGATTTTGATTGTGGTCACTTCATCAGGCATCTCCTTCTCATCTGACTTTGTCTCTAATTGACTGGTTAGCTTCTCCTTCAAATGTGGTTTTACCTTCAAGGGTTCTTCCAATGTCACAGTACAAGGGATTTTTACCTTTTTAAGATGTTGTATAATGTCAGATGTTTGGATTGATGGGTTCTTCTCTTTCCTTCTCACTGATGGAATGCAATATAATTCAGAATTATGTTCGTATTCCCCCGTGTAATTTGGCAAAGCCTTCACACTATCATCATCCTTTTTGCTCTCATCAAGTTGTAATAATCCTTCTGAGTTTAACTCAGGTATTGAGGCTTCAAATTCACCTTCTGCTTCTAACTCCTCAAAGGGTGGTTCAATTCCTTCCGCTTTCTTCCATCTGTCTTCTTGGACTCTTGCCCACAAGTCTTTAGGCCACTCCCCGTCGACTTCGGGGACAACGGATCCTTCTCTTTAATCCTCGCAGTAATTTCCACCACATGTCTCGCCTTCTTTTTCTTTCTCTGGATCATTAGGGGTGACGTACTCTTGGAATTATTTCTCCGGAATTCGTGAGTTGGGTAGTCACTGAACAGGTTTTTCTAGGGTTTGTTGAGCCACTTCGATTAATTTTTTACATATCTCTAATCTTTCCTTCTCTAGGTCACCTCTAGGATATTCCTTTTCATGTTGTTCAATGGTTGGTCCTACTCTTATTCATGCCTGCTACACTTGAATCCACATGGCTAACTCTTATGGCATAGGTTTAGCTAGAACTGATGTTGCCTCTGGTTTTGTACACTTTTTAACCTTATTTTCTCCTTCAAGTTTTTGTTTTTCTTCTTGGCCTTGTTTGTTATTTTTGTCCCCCATCTTTTGTTGGAGTTTCTTTTCCTTTATCCTTTCTCTACGATTCTTCCATCTTTGGGTCCATTTACTTGTGATACTTTTCATAGACTCTTCAGAGTCTGCAACTACTTGAGGTGTGGGTATATTCAATTCTTTGTCGACGTGATCATTCTCTCCGGTTTTTTTTGGGGTTTCTCTAGCCTTAGCTCTTGTTATTGCTTTTAATGGCACTGTATACTCCTAATCACTCCTAGGTGACTCTATCACTTCTATCGCATTGATCTGCATGTTCAAGTTAACTTTGTTGGGGTTATTGGGGCAATCTCTAAAAAGATGTTCTTTACCACAATCACTACAGCATCCTTCCCAAATTCGCTACGGTGGTGGTGGTGGTGGGTTGGGTAACGTACATTCTCTGATGAAATGATCTCCTCCGCATCTATAACATGGTCCTCTAGGTGTAGGTGGTCTATTCATTGGTCGGGAGGGTAAGAGTGCTCTGGGGGCTGTGTACATTAACGACACATAATCTTGCTCATATCCGTAAGAGCTATCCGGTCCTTCCATACCATAAGCATATGGTTCGTAAGATTGTCCGTATTCAACTATAGTGCCCTCATATGTGGAATAGTTTCCTTGACCATGGTCATAAGATGGATCATACAGTTTGTTATTAGCCAAAGGTGTGGCTGGGACTATTGCTCTCTCTGGGTTCTATTCCGGCTGAGCTATTTTTACTAGGACAACATTTTGAGGGTGGGGTGGTTGTTTTCCTAACACCAGTTGTGGTTGAGTGTACCCTTGGTAAGCATAAGGTCGTGGTGCTGGTGCTTGTTGCTGATATGTGGGATATTTAAAAACTTCTCCTCCTTGATCTCTCTGAGGGTATCCATAAGGTCTCATGGGCGGTTGTACCGGTCTTGAATGCCAATTGTAAGGACAGTTTTCTGTGCTGTGATTTGTGTACCTTTGTTCTATGCTACAATATTACACAAATGAGAGGGATGATCACCTCCACAGTGCATACATCTTCTAAGCATGGGTACTCACATAGGCTTGTTTGGGTAGTTCCTCTGCCCTTGAACATTCAGTTTCTTTGCCACTAAATCAGCTATTTCTTCTACATTGTTCCTAGGGTTTGACGTGTTGTTGGTGGTATCTTCACTTTTCACATTGCCTTGAGGTATTTTCAAATCTTTTGCTAGATTATCCTCTAGGTCGATACACTCTTTCATGCATTCTTGCAAATTTTGAACTCTTTTCACATATACCAATGATCTCAATGATCCATTCACTAATCCTTCCAAAAACAATGACACCATTTTTTTTGAGTGGGTCTCTCTTCAACAAGGCATCTGTCCACATATGGCTTAAATCTTCTTGCTGCCAATCTCACCGATTTTGTAGGAGCTTGTTTAAAACTATGGATTAATGAGGAAGAGTTGTTTTTTATTCCAGACTTGGTAAATTCTTCAATCAATTCTTGATAGACTTGTTTCATGTTTTGAAAGTTATTAGGGTCTAATGGCTGGAACCATGCTAAAGCTGTGTCCATCAGGGTTAGTTCAAAGGATTCATATCGAATCAAGAAGTCTTCCACTTGTTCGGCTCTTATCACTTGCTTGATTTCAGCTATGTGGTTGTAAGGTTCACTAGAGCCATCATAGTGGTTTCTCATGCATTTGGCAACTTGGATAGGTCTTAATCTTCTTCCTAGTTCAGATGGTATAGGCATTATAGGGAAGACTGGTCATCCTATCGGTATATTAGGATTATGGCCCGGTGTAGCAAACTGCATAAGTGGTCTGACTGGACTGTGTGTTTGTTGTGTTTGTCCCAAATGCTGATATGAATTATCTTGATAGGTTCCTTGGGGGTTTTGTGAAGTCGTGGCTTGATCCCTAGGATGGAATACTGGGATGTTCTGATATTTCAATCCTGCTCTTTCTAACGCCGTTAAGGGCCAATACCTCCTCTAGTTTCTGTCCAAATACGTAATAATGGTGGGGAATTCAGGGTCTTGTAACTCATAGATGTTGGTTGGGTTGGTGGCTTCTTCCCACAATGAAGAGTGTGCTCTCAGAAGATGTTCCATTCCATTGACTAAATAGACATCCATTAGGGAATCATCTTGGGGAACTAGGTCTCCTCTCCACATCCTAATCACAATGGATTTTCCTCTAGGTGTAGACATATGTTCTTCATGTCCCTCTTCATTAAGGTTGTGGCCATTGCCTTCTTCCCCTTGTTCATTGATGTTTCCGGGATGTTCCATGACTAATTACTGAATATCCCTTTTGTTCATGTAGAATCCTCCTGCATACTTAACAGTTGGCCTAGGTACTATGTAAGCATCTGTAGCTTTCTTCAGCCTAGCCATTGATCTGTTTAGCCCATCTAGGTAGATGGGTAAACCATGTTGATTGGTGTTCACATATTCTAAAGATCTTCGATATTCCCCCTCAATAATTGCCATCATGCCAATTATTGGTACAGAATTTTGCATGTCCTCTGAGGCCATAAAAGTTTCTTCCTCAGGCTCACTCGAAGTTTCAGAGTAGTGTGAATGACTACTTGGTTCAGCTAAACTTCCCACTGAAGAGATCTCCCTAGGGTTCTTCCGGATCTTAGGTTCATTCACTTAAAAAGCTTCAGTCGAGTTTTGAGAACCCCCTAGATCTCAATGCTCTTTGTGGAATCACCGAGTTGCATAAAATATTTGGCTGACTTGGAGGTTCACACTGAAGTATTTGAAAATCTCCTGACACTGGCTAAACTCATGATACTCGATACTTGACACGCTGGAAAAGTCATGATACCCGATATGCGACAAGTATCACAAAAAGAACTTCACGATACTCGATATCAGGTAGATGTCACGAGGCTAGAGCACGATACACGATATTGGTCCGGTATCGCGAGCAACTCAATGATACATGACATTCAACAAAGGTCGCATGAAAAATTTTGCGATACTCGATATTCAACAGGCTTCACTTCTTGTCTGCAGCTCGGCGCCTGTAGTCAACCACTGCCCACTTCTGTGGAAGTTGTAATGATATTGTTTCACCAGTGGGCAAGGAACTGATCATAACTTGCGACTTGTTGCATTATTCGTAGACTCTTCTTCTTGTTTTTTCGTACTCAACCCATGGATAATTTTCCAATTGCTCCTTAAATCTAGGTTGCTGTGTTAAGTCGGGCTGCCATGCACGCCACCAGTGGAAGGTATGAAGGTGTGGATCTTCAGCCTTCAATCTGGACCTTCTGAAGATCAAGAGGTTGAAGCACCTTCTTAAGATTCTAGATCCGCCAGATATCTTCTTGCACTTCTTCATGAATACTTGTTGGCCTTGATCCGCCCTTGTCACCGACGTACTTTCCCTGATGTATGCCCCTGCAGGGCTCTGTGTAGAGATGGGTGTTGCGTGCCCCTACGGGGCTTCCTACAGAGATATGTCTTCAGATATAATACCTTTAGTGAAGCTTCTTTCTTGGTCTTCTTCTTTTCTTCTTTTTGGTGGACTGTCCCTCAACACCATTGTACCCCTTTGTTCATTCGAAGGGCCATTCTAGCAATCAATATCCATGTCTGTTGTTTTTTAATAGTGTGGTTGGGTTGCGAAATAGGAGAATTGGTCACATAATCATGCAATAACTCCCTATTCGTAAGAAAATTTAGATTAGAGCACTTCTAGGACACATCCTTTCCTAAATCCTCTTCTTTTTCTTTCTTTGAGTTCTCTTTCGTAGGTATGATGATAGTACGTGTTTGTGACAACCTAGCTTCCAACAAACTAAAGACTTCTTTATGCCCTACTTTGGCTGATATGTATTCTTGTGTAAGGTGTATGCAAACTTCATTCTCAAAGATCCAGTTCTGTCCAAGGATCAGATCTTCCATTAGGTCTTCGTCCTTGCATACTAAGAATCTTTGCTCCATAGTGGAATTTCCTAGATGAAGAGACATTAGGACTTCTCCTACACATGTGATGATTTGTCCTCTGATTTCTATCATATATGCCTTAGTGGGACTCAAGGTCATCTTAAGGTGAGTGGTTAATGATACTTGCATACAACTCAGTGTCGCTTCTGTGTCAATCAATGCATCCACTAATTGATATTCTGTGTTTCGGATTCCTAGGTTTAAGTATGGTCGAGAAATATTATTGGTTGTGTTGTTTGCATTTCCTACTTGGTATTTTGCCATGGGTATAGGTTCCTCTCCCTGTATATATCGTTTGTCTCATTGCCTCATCCACTCTTTTTGTTTCCTGATTCACTCCAGGGCTTCCATTCCAGCTTCTTCTCTAATCCTTTCTTCTTCCTTCTTTCGATTCTATGCTCCCAAATGTCATGCTAATAGTTGGTCTATTAATGGTTCCATATATCTTTTAACTCTACATCCACTGATGTAATTGGGAAGTACATCTCCATCTAAGGTGGCTAAATTCACTGCTCCACTTGTTGAGATTCGGCTTATCAATAATGGTCCATATCCTCACTATTGTAATTTCTTTGCATGTTATTTGAATATATACACTAATACCAAATCTCCTTCCTTTAAGCCTTTACCTTTGATATGTGCATCATAATATGCTTTATGTCTCCTTTTATCCACATAAATTCCTGCTATTGCTTGTAGTCTTATTTCCTGTAGTTTCTCAATTTGTTCCAATTGTCAGGATAGTTCATGGCCTATCCAATCATATTGTTGTGCTACACGTAGGGTGGGCACTAAAAAATCAATTGGTAGAATCGTGTTTTGTCCGTATACTAAATCAAAAGGAGTGGTTCCAATGGCTATCTTATAGGCCATAGGGAAGGCCCAAATTCATGATGCATTTGCTTGTCCCAATCAAACATCCCATTGTTGACTATTTTGGTCAACACTGTGTACAATACCTTATTGGAACTTTTTGCCTAACCATTAGCTTGGGGGTGGTAAGGGGCTGATCTTTTGTGAATCACCAGGAGTTCATTCATCAGTGATTCTATTACTTCATTGATCAAGTGTGTTCCCCTATTGCTCACTATCTCTATTGGTAATCCAAAGAGAGTAAAGACATTTTCAAAGAGAAATTTAGCTATGGTTTGTGCATCATTTTTCCTCCATGCTTTCACTTCTACCCAATTTGTTAAATAATCCATGGCCACTATTATATATTCAACATGTGATCCCTTGGTTTGAGGATCTATAGGTCTTATGAAATCAATGCCCCATTTTGAAAAGGCTCTTTCACAAATCATGGGTCTTAAAGCATATCATCTCTTCTTATAGGTACTTGGTTCTTTGGCACACCTCACAACTTTGTACATAGGTTCTGGCATCCATGTGTAGAGTCGGCCACCACAAGCCTACAAAGAGAATCATTTTTACAGTTCTTTCAACTGAAAAATGTCCTCCTACAGCACCTGCATGTGCCATCTCTGAAATGGGTAAGTATTCTCCTTCATGAACACATAGTCGTAGCTGATTGTCCTTCCCTCTTTTAAATAATTGTTTTCGAATTATTATGTAGTCCTTACTCATTTTTAATTATCTACTGGCATATGCGATAGGATGATCTAATTTTCCTTTGTCCGCTGGATGAGCTAGTATGCATCCTATTGCATAGTTTGATGTGTCCACATGGATATGGAATGGTTTGTTCTAGTTGGGTACCTTCAGAATAGGTGCTAAACTTAGTCATCATTTCAATTCAATAAATGCTTTTTCACATTCCTTCATCCAAGTGAATTGAGTCAATAACCCATATGGAGGTTTAGTGATTATAGTATACATGTGGATAAATTGATGATAGTATCCACAATTGTTGGTGCATTTTACCCATACCTATATGCTTGATATATTTGATATCATCCTCATTTGTAAGTCACATGAGTATTCATGTGAACACCTCTTGTAAAAGAGTTCATTTTTATCTCTTGTAATTGAAAAAAGAAAAAGGAAAAGGATGGCTTACCTCATGCATGATGTAAAAGCAATTTCGTGGCTCTAACTACCAAAACCCACGACTTTTTGAGCTGAGGGAATATCTCCTAACTTTGGGGATCACTTTTAGGTGGAGCCATTCGAATTCGAATTCAAAACTCCCTCCAAGAATAGCTATAAAAGGAGCAAGAAGGAAGAGGCAATTAGCAAGCCTTGTACGTGACCACTTCATGTCATTTTGTAGAGTTTAAAGAGCTTACTCCATAGCTCTATCATTCTACTCCCATTGTGCAAAGATTCATTGCCAATGTGGTTGTAATCATATGTGAATCTATACATTTATTATCATCTACCTCTCTGTTTTGTCCTCTGCTATACTCACTCAAAGCAGTAACTGCAGAAGGTCATATCTCCAGTTCTACTGAACCTTTTTCAGTGATTTAACTTTCTTTGGATAGCTCATACTGTCTACTTTCTACCTATAAATTTTCAAGGTCATTGGATTAATATTTTTCAAGATATCTGCAATTTACTGCTCACTGGTCTATCTCTGTAGAGCCCCGAGAATGGTGGGCATGTTCCAGAAATTGATGAAACTTGTTCTCAATGCTCAGTCCATCATTTGAAGTGTTTTAACTTGGATTGGGAAGCTTGCTAAGTCTATTTGCTATGCCCAAAAGGAATTTTTCTAATTCCTACCAGGTTGAGAGCATTGTTCATTTTTTTCAGTAGGTGTATGTCCAAAAATAGCAAGTTTTGGGAGCTAGTCAGTTCGCAACTAGTCTGTCTTGACTTAAACTTTTGGGATACATGTTCCAAAGTACTTGGCTGATATTTTGGTGGATTTAGGAAGCTTAAAGGGTCTACTAATCAACTCTGAAGTCTCAGTTGGCTGGTGTGAAGCTGGTTGTAGCAGCACCTACTCATCTTTGGATTGCATCCACCATCTCTCTTCACAGTGGTATCAGAGCATAGGCAAGCAACATGGGAGATGGATTTCCATCAACAATCGACAAATTGGATCGAAACAACTACCCGGCATGGTCTCTAAGGATGGAGGCTTACCTTCAAGGGAGGAATCTATATGGATTCATATCCGGAGATGAAGCAATGCCAACCATGAGGAACAAAGGGCAACCATCACATGAAAAAGTGGAAGGACTTTCGAATTGGTGTTCGAAGGATGCACTTGCAAGGTCCTATATTCTAAACTCAATCTCTGATTTTCTTTTACCTCATGTCAAGGGATGCAAGACATCAAGAGAGACCTGGAATGCACTTGCTTCTTTCTTCTCTTCCAACACTCGAGCAAGGAAGAACCAATTGTGGATGGAGTTCACAACAATGAAGAAAAGCCCAAAGCAAAATGTGACTGATTATGTCACAAAGATGAAGGAGATTTCCGACCAACTTGGAAGCATTGGAGAGGTAATTGAAGAGGAGTAAATCATAAGACAAATCATGAATGGAATCAAAGCAGACGACAAGTGGGAGTCATTCACAACAGCCATGGATTCATACATGGATATGCATGTACCCGACCTCAACACACTCATGGGCCAACTCTTCACTCATGAAGCAAAGATTAGCAAAGGTGGTGAGTCCTCAAGAGGTAATCAAACTTTTGCCTTATACTCTGATAAAGCTAAGGTCAAGGACAAGTCAAAGAATAGGAAGAATGAAGATGAAGGTAGCTCTTTCCAAGCAAACTTTGCAGGTAGAGGAAGAGCTAGAGGAAGAGGTAGAGGTGGAAAGCAAGGCAGGGGGAGATTCCAATCATCTCAACCTTGCAACATATGTGGCTTATCTAACCATACTACTGAAGAATGTTTCAGGAACCTGAGGAACTCAAGAGGAAGAGGATTCAATAGAGGTGGCTATGGATCAAATAGAGGTAGATACAATGGAGGCTACAACAACAACAACTACTACAACAACAATTACAACAACAACAACAACTATCAAAACGGCCATAGAGGAAGAAGAGATTACAATAACTATGCAGAGGACCAAAGTCAAGAAGATTCATTATTGATTATGAATCTATCAGCGAAGAAGGGTAAGGATGATGATCACATATTTTACATTGATTCGGGATGTTCGAACCATGTAGCAAGAAATGTGGCTTTACTTTTTGATTTGGAAGATCCTCATAACAAGCATGAAGTGCAGATAGGAGATGACACAAAGCACTCAGTGGAGAAGATAGGTAATGTGAAGACATCAGATGGGAATATGAACCTCTTAAGCAAAGTCTTGTATGTCCCTACAATTACCAAAAATTTAATAAGTGTTGGACAGATTGTTGAAAAAGGATTGCAGGTTAGATTCAACCGATTTGGAGCATATGTTGAAGACCCAAGGCAAGGCTTTCGAAGTATTGCCAAAGGAGAAAAGACAGGAAGGCTTTTCACTTTTGAAGTGGAAGATACAAAGAACATAGCTTTGTTTAGCTATGGATCTCAAACTCTTACAGAGTTGGAGATATGGCACAAAAGGCTTGCTCACATTGGTGAGAGGACACTCAAACAAATTTGCAGGGACCAAAGTGTACTTGGTTTGCCTAATATCACAAGGCAACACATGATTTATAAGTGTGAAGCTTGTCAACTCGGCAAGGCTCATAGACAACCTTTCAATAAGAAAGGATATATGTATCAAAATCCTTTGGATCTAGTGCACACGGATGTGTGGGGTCCAAGTAAGGAGCCATCTATATTAGGCTCAAGATATTATGTGTCTTTCATAGATGATTGTAGCAGGTGGACCATTCTGTTTTTCATGAAGCACAAGGATGAAGTGTTTAATTGCTTTAAGAAGTATATTGCTCTTGTTGAAAACCAAACAGGTAGGACTTTAAAAAGACTCAGATCAGATGGTGGAGGAGAATACTTCTCTTCTGAATTTGATGCCTTCTTGCATGAAAGAGGCATTAAAAGGGAAGTCACTACAAGGTATACACCCGAACTCAATGGTGTAGGAGAGAGGAGGAACAGAGCTATTGTCGAAGCTGCAAGGTCCATGCTCAACGAAAAGGGATTGCCGAATGTTAAAGTGTTGAACTAGCGATGCTGTGTTACTGACAAACGCAAGTCGTTATCGAACAAAGATTAACGTAATACAGAGCTTCACCGTAAACTATGGTTAACTCTAATTATCATTACCGTAAGACATTACCAGATCATCGTGGCTTCTTGGGAGTGGTAGGGGTCTGTTAAACAGAGGCCCTGTGCTATTTTCCCAAATCTTCGTTATAACATCAAGCGTGACTACTCGTCTAGCTCAGTTACTAATCAACATCGATACTTGGTTCTTAGATTCCTACGTCCGAAATTCTCCATATCAGTTTACTCGAAGAACAGAACAATTGTCCCTTCTACATATTCATGAACATATAATATATCAAACAGAGTGAATCAGACAGATTCACTCACCACAATACTTCCCGAGACATTCAATTAAAAGTTACATTTACCAAAAGCAATAATCTGTATCAAATCAACTTATGCAGTACTACATTCACTTATACTAACTCAGGGTACTTCAACGGTCGAAGAGCACACAATCTTACGATACGAAAACAGTACTCAATCACATAACCTGATATTTAACATTCACTACGGCAAACTTCAGTATGAGCAGACGACGTAGACAGAACAGAAATCAACACAAACAATACTCAGAGCTTCACCATAGTGTAAGTAAACTCTGACAATCTCAGAAAGGGCATCCCTCTCTCTCTCTCTCTCTAAAACCATATACACAAGTGTCTCTCTCGCCATTCTCTTTACATTGCTTTATATATCTTTTTTCAAGATGCGCGTACCAACTTTTTTGCACGGATTTTGATAATTCCGGTATATCAGGCGGTCATTACGTCTGTCCCACTCCGACGGTCGTCTAACACTGGCACGCATGGTGGACTCGAACCCGCAAGTTCCACAAAAATTTTTTCAGAGTTATGTTCAGACTCATTAATGATGTTGGGAGCACCCTGTAGATTCTGTAAACTAACAGTATTTTCTTCGCCACTTTGGTGCGTCTGATTGTTTATGTCAGTGTTCTGCTCCCGATTCACCTGTGTCTACACCTGTAACAGTTCTCTTTGCAATTCTTGAATCGTCTGTTTGTATTCTTCAAGCTAATTTTCCTGTCGTTCAATGACTGTCATGAGATCGTTTTCATGGTTGGACAAAAAACAGGACCGCCTTTGATCAATTTGGGGAACAAGTATACTCAGCCATCTTCTACGAAAAAGTTTCCAAGTATCATGTACATGATTATACAATTGTTGTTTCAGTGACTCTATATCTATCTTTGTCATCAACGTGGCATCCAATTCAACGCCTTCATTATTTAATAACTGGGTTTCCATTTCCTGTAAAACTTGTATTCTGGAACGCAGAACTACATGTTATGCCTGCATTGTAGCATTCATCATGGAAAAATTTATCATCTCTTCTTGGATTTGTTTCTGCACTGCTACCTGCCATGGTTCAAAATCTTGAATAGACCTTGTGGTCTCGATCAAAGCTAGCACTAGTTGTTTGTGGTCATTCTGCATTTCCTTCAATAAATCGTCCTTGCTATTCACAGCATCCTGTAATTGTTTATTCTGTTCAATCAATGAATTGGAATGATTTTTATTGACAGTTACCTGTTCTTGTATGTTCTGAATGCTTTCTTGTTGTTGCAGTAGGAAGTCCGAAACTTCCTGCAACTTATTCTGCATTGTTCTCATGTTATTATCCGAACAATTACTCTGCAATATTTTCGCACTTACCTGTTGATATTTGATTAAGTGTGCATATTCGAATAAAGCAGCTAAAAAGACTAACAGACGACTACATTTTTGGGACCTGCGCTTGTCCCCGACAAAAATCTGTGTATACAAGTGGTTATACAACCAATGAGCCCAGCTGACTTTACCACCTCCTTCTGCATGTACTAAGGGTGAAAAATTCTCTCTAGACATTAAATCAAATCTGACGATAAAACACAGTCTCTCTAAATACCATTTGAATTGTTCACGCCGAATGCAGATTCACTCACCACAATACTTCCCGAGACATTCAATTAAAAGTTACATTTACCAAAAGCAATAATCTGTATCAAATCAACTTATGCAGTACTACATTCACTTATACTAACTCAGGGTACTTCAACGGTCGAAGAGCACACAATCTTACGATACGAAAACAATACTCAACCACATAACCTGACATTTAACATTCACTACGGCGAACTTCAGTATGAGCAGGCGACGCAGACAGAACAGAAATCAACACAAACAATACTCAGAGCTTCACCATAGTGTAAGTAAACTCTGACAATCTCAGAAAGGGCATCCCTCTCTCTCTCTCTCTCTAAAACCATATACACAAGCGTCTCTCTCGCCATTCTCTTTACATTGCTTTATATATCTTTTTTCAAGATGCGCGTACCAATTTTTTTGCATGGATTTTGATAATTCCGGTATATCAGGCGGTCATTACGTCTGTCCCACTCCGGCGGTCGTCTAACACCGAACTACCTATGGGCAGAGGCTGTGTCGACAGCCACATAACTCATAAATAGACTTCCATCTAAGTCACTAGATGGAACCACTCCATATGAAGTGTGGAATGGAAGAAGACCTAGTCTAGAGCATTGTAAAATCTTTGGATGCTTAGCCTATGCTCACATTCCTTCTCAAGTAAGAGGGAAATTGGATCCCAAGGCAGAGAAGTGCGTATTTATTGGTTATGACCAAAACCAAAAAGGATATAGATTGTACAATCCAACCAATAAAGGATTTTATGCGAGTAGAGATGTAATTTTTTATGAAAACAAATCATGGTTTGATGATGACAGGAAAGTGAAGCTGCCTTATGACTTGGATGAAGATTTTCCATCACTTCAACCAAAGGAGCCAAAGCAGATTGAAGAAAGTGATTCGGAGATTTACCTAGAAGACTTGGAAAGACTAAAGCTATGGAAGAACAAAGGAAAAGCAAAGATGCAGGATGCTACATATGGACCCGAGAGCTCACATCAACCACTTAGAAGGTCTTCAAGGGAGAAGAAGAAACCAGAGAGGTTTGGTTATGATACTTCTTTGGTCACCAAGCACTCAATCTACATTGCAAAGGATTCAACCAATGAAGAACCTACCACATTTGAAGAAGCACAAAGCAAGAAAGCTTGGAGAGATGCAATGGATGAAGAAATGGAAGCCTTGAAGGAGAATGACACTTGGGAGCTTGTACCTAACAAGCCATCTATGAAGATAATCGGATCTCGATAGATATACAAAATCAAGAGGAATCCAGATGGAAGTATAAATAGATACAAAGCAAGGTTAGTTGCTAAAGGGTTTGCTCAAACCCATGGTATTGATTATGAGGAGACTTTCTCTCCTGTTGCAAAAATGCCTACAATTAGGGTTCTCATTAGTCTTGCTGCATCTAGAAATTGGAATCTTTATCAACTTGATGTAAAGAATGCTTTCTTGAATGGATGGATTTCTGAGGAAGTGTATATGGCACAACCTCCTGGATATGAGGATGCACATCATCGTAACTATGTATGCAAACTAAAGAAAGCTTTGTATGGATTGAAGCAAGCTCCAAGAGCTTGGAATTTCAGATTGGTGACTTATTTGCAAGACCAAGGATTCAAAGCTAGCAAGGCGGATACCTCTTTGTTCATAAAGAGGAATGGATCTGAAGTGATGTATTTATGTGTGTATGTTGATGATATTATTATCACAGGCAATGATCTTGAAGGAATCAAACAGGTAAAGAGTCAAATGAAGGAGGAGTTCAAAATAAGTGACCTCAGACCACTCACTTATTTTCTTGGATTGGAGTTGATCTACACAGATTCAGGTATATACATCACACAAAGGAAGTATGTCCATGACATGCTTGTCAAGTTCAAGATGGAAAATACCAAGTGTGCAGGTACACCTATGGAGCAAAATCATAAGCTTAGTGCTTATGAAGGAGAGCCAATTGAAGACATCACAAGCTATCAAAGCTTGGTTGGAAGTTTGAACTATGCAACACTCACAAGGGTGGATATATGCTATAGTGTTAGCATATTGAGTCAGTTTATGCATAAGCCGAGAAGACCACATATGGAAGCGGCCAAGAGAGTCCTCAAGTACCTAAAGGGGACCATGAATGAAGGTTTGTTCTATTCATATACTTTAGATATTGAGCTAAAGGTCTACTCAGATGCAGATTGGGCCGGATCTAAAGATGATAGAAGAAGCACATCAGGGTATATATCATTTGCAGGTTCAAAAATCATTTCTTGGTCATCGAAGAAGCAACCAACCGTGGCATTATTTTCTACTGAAGCAGAATATAGAGGTTTGGCTAATGCAACTCAAGAAATCATGTGGTTAAAGTCTTTGTACACAGATCTTGGACTTCATTCTTCAACACCTCATATTTTTGGTGACAACACAAGCTCACTACATCTAGCAGCTAGAACCAAGCATATTGAAGTCCACTACCATTACGTAAGGGAGAAGCTAATGAGCAAGGATATTCAACTATCCTATGTCTCTACAGATATGCAATGTGCCGACATGTTGACTAAAGCTCTTGATGGTACAAAATTAAGTAGATTCAAGTTGATGATTGGCTTGCAGGAAATCAAGGACAATTGAAGACTTATTTGAAGGTCAAGCGTGTTAGGCTTGAGGGGGAGCTGTTGGTGCATTTTACCCAAGCCTACATTCTTGATATATTTGATATCATCCTCATTTGTAAGTCACATGAGTAGTCATGTGAACACCTCTTGTAAAAGAGTTCATTTTTATCTCTTGTAATTGAAAAAAGAAAAAGGAAAAGGATGGCTTACCTCATGCATGATGTAAAAGCAATTTCGTGGCTCTAACTACCAAAACCCACGACTTTTTGAGCTGAGGGAATATCTCCTAACTTTGGGGATCACTTTTAGGTGGAGCCATTCGAATTCGAATTCAAAACTCCCTCCAAGAATAGCTATAAAAGGAGCAAGAAGGAAGAGGCGATAGCAAGCCTTGTACGTGACCACTTCATGTCATTTTGTAGAGATTGAAGAGCTTACTCCACATCTCTATCATTCTACTCCCATTGTGCAAAGATTCATTGCCAATGTGGTTGTAATCATATGTGAATCTATACATTTATTATCATCTACCTCTCTGTTTTGTTCTCTGCTATACTCACTCAGAGCAGTAACTGCAGAAGGTCATATCTCGAGTTCTACTGAACCTTTTTCAGTGATTTAACTTGCGTTGGATAGTTCATATTGTCTAATTTCTAGCTATAAATTTTCAAGGACATTGGATTAATAGTTTTGAAGATATTTGCAATTTACTGCTCACTGGTCTATCTCTGTAGAGCCCCGAGAATGGTGGGCATGTTCCAGAAATTGATGAAACTTGTTCTCAGTGCTCAGTCCATCATTTGAAGTGTTTTAACTTGGATTGGGAAGCTTGCTAATTCTATTTGATATGCCCAAAAGGAATTTTCTAATTCCTACCAGATTGAGAGCACTGTTCATTTTTTCCAACAGGTGTATGTCCAAAATAGCAAGTTTTGGGAGCTAGTCATTTCGCAACTAGTCTGTCTTGACTTAAACTTTTGGGATACATGTTCCAAAGTACTTGGCTGATATTTTGGTGGATTTAGGAAGCTTAAAGGGTCTACTAATCAACTCTAAAGTCTCAGTTGGCTAGTGTGAAGCTGGTTGTAGCAGCACCTACTCATCTTTGGATTGCATCCACCTTCTCTCTTCTCAACAATGACCCATAAAGGCTTATACTTCCTTCGCATTTTTAGGTATTGTAATTCTAAAATCACATTAATCTTATCTTCGTCTGTGGAAATTTCATTCTTTGATACAATATGTCCCAAGATCTTTCCTTGCCTTACTATAAAGACACATTTTTCTTGATTTAAGCATACTCGATATTGTCAGCATTTTTGGAATATCCTTTGCAATTTTGGAATGTGTTCACTTCTTTGATTGGAGTAGGTGCCCAAATCATCTACATATACTTCCATGCTTTTTCTTAAAAATTCCTTGAATACATGACACATCAATCTTTGGAAAGTTGCAGGGGCATTAGTGAGTCTGAATGGCATCACTCAAAAGGCATATACTCCCCACTTAGTTGCGAAAGTTGTCTTATGTTGGTCCTCTGTAGCAATGGATACTTGGTTATACCCAGAGAATCCATCAATGAAACTATAGACTTCCTTGCCTGCAACTCTTTCCAATAGATGGTCGGTGATTGGTAATGGGTAACTATCACGGATAGTAGCTGCGTTCACTTTCTTTAAGTAAATTCAAACCCTTAGTTTTCCATTCTTCTTGGGTATTGCAACCAAAGGTGATACCCATTTGGTGTGCTATATCTCATAAATGAAGCCTATTGCTAATAGTTTGTCGATTATTTTTTTTAATCTTTGCCAAATAAACATCATTATATGTGTATGCTTGTTGTTTCAAGGATTTTGCTTCAGGTGTCATTGGGATTCTGTGGGAGCAGATGGATGGATCTACTCCCTTGAGGTCTTTGTAAGTCCATGCAAAGACATCCCTATATTCCCTAATTAGTTCTATCAATTCTTGTTCTTCTTCCGGAGATACATCTTTTCCAATATAGGTGCATCTCTCCTCTTCTTCTTCTATAGTTACCAACACTTTCTTGGTTTGTTCCTTATTATCATAAGTTTCTCTATCGGTTGCTTCTCTCTTGGGCATTTGAATAGATATTTATTGTTCTTCTACTTCGTATCTCTTAAAATGTTCTCGAACTTCGAAAAGATCTGGTGGCTTCTCTACTCTATCTTCCCTTTCCTCATTGTCTTGTCTTGTTGGGACTGCTTCTACTAAAAATACTTTTGGTGTCTCCTTTCCCTTTTTTGCTCCAATCTCTTCTAAATATCATTCCTCTGAATCGAATTATGGTTCCATCTCTATGCTTTCATAATCCTCCCTCCATTCCTTTTCTAGTAATTCTCTCGCTTCCATTTCTTGAAGGATTACCATGTAAAGATTTATGCCATGCCCTTCTTCATCCACACACTTGTTCATGTTAAATACTTCCTCATTTACACACACATCTAAGGTGGTTAAGATCTCCATCCATCCGTGTGGTTCGAATGTTTCATCTCGGAAAATTTGAGGCATGTATGTTGGGTCGTCTATGGGCCGATAATTCTGATGCCCTATTGCCATAACTGAATTTTTTTTCTTCTCTGTTGGCCTCTTTACACATCCATAGCTAAACATCTTCATTCATCCATGATTGATCACTGGTTCCTATGCTATGAATGGAAAAATCATCTTCCTCTCGGTGAACTGGGTTCCATTGTAATGGGGGTACATCTCTATAAGAAAAGGTGTGTAAATTTATCTTAGTAGTTGTCCCTTGGTGTTGTAAATACAAGGTATATCTTCCCCAATCTTGTACTACCTTGAGTTGTCTCATTAATGGACATCCTAAAATCATTTCGTAATTATTGGCTTTCCCAAATTGACATATAGCTAGAGTATGTTTGAACTCTACTCCGCAGGTAGTTAGCTGAATCTTCTCCAATATTCCTAGGGGCCTCTCTACATGACCATCTGCTAGTTGAAGTTTCATGTGTGTTGGTCGTAGGGCTGGCTTTCCCCATTTTTCCCAGATCTTTATTGTAGCTATGCCTACACCAGCTCCGGTGTCTAAGATGGCTTTGTTCATATACCCGTTAAAGGTGATGGGTAGGAACGTATTTCCTTCATCTCCCTCACTAAATTCTCCCACTTTATCAATTGGGATTTGAATGGTTGATGGAGCTTTCACTTTTTTCTTCTCATTCATGGGCTCTTTCGTGTCTATTCTCAAACATTCAGCTAATTGCTTCCATAATTGGGGCTTTGCTCGTAGGAATTCTTCTATTGTCAATAAGCATCATATTTTGGTTTTCTTGAGTTCTGCTAAATTGTGTGATGTCTTATCTTGAGACCTTTCTTCCTTGCCCCCGATTGTGGGAGCATGGAATACTATAGACCTTCTCTCGTATTCTCCCATATAATTGGGTAGCGTGGAAATGTTATTCGATTCCTCCCTATTTCGGTCTAAAATGGAAACTTCTTCATACACTTCTTCTAAATTTGGTATGGGTTGATTTTCCCAAGTGTCTATTTCTTCGAAGGGTGGTGGTGAATTTTCATTCTTTTTCCATCATTCTTCATGGATCTTGGCCCACAAGTCTTTTGGCCAATTGGCCTCCAGTTCTTGGATTACAGATATCCATTCTTCCTCGTCACTCTACTAGTTTTCTTCACAGATTTCCTCTTGTGGTGCCTAACTTGTTTTCGATTGTTATTTTCTAGAAATTCAGTGAATGGTATTTTAGGTATCCTTGTCTTTGGAAGGACTAGGGTAGTATGTTCTAGTGTGGTTTGAGCTATTTCTATGAGTTTCCTGAATATTGCCAATCTCTCCTTCTCTAGCTCTCCTTGTGGATAGAGTTTCTCATGTTGCTCTATGTTTGGTCCGATCACGATTCTAGATTGATAAGCCTTCAACCACATATCCAAGTCTTCTGGCACTGGATCTGCTAGAATTGATCTTCCTTTGGCGAATCTTGATGCTTGAACAATCGATTGGGCATTTCCTTGTGCATCTAGCTCCTGAGGTTTCTTACTTCCCTTTGCAACTTTCTCATTCTCTTAATTTTTCTTCTTCAACCATTTATTCCTAAGTTTTTCTCTTCTAGTCTTCCACTTTTGTGTCTTCTTTGTTTGCTTAGTTTCTTCGAGATCTTTTAAACCCTATATTAATCTTAGGTCCTACACTTTTCTCCATTTCAGGTTCAGAGTCCATTCCTTTCAATGAATGTCCCTTAGTTTGGGCTCCAATAATGGCCTTTAGTGGCACTATGTATTCTTTATCACTTCCAGATGATTTGATAACTTTTATTACATTAATCTGCGTAGTGTTATGAACCTTATTGAGATTTTTCAGGCAGTCTCTAAACAGATGCTCATTGCCACAATCATTGCAATATCCTACCCATGTTCTAGGGGGTGGTGGATTGTAAGGCAACGTACATTCTCGTATGAAGTGATTTATGCCATATCTATAGCATGGTCCCCTTGGTGCAGGTGGTCTAGTGGGTGGTCTCATTGGGGCTTATGCTTTAGGTGTGGTATACATTAGGTTCGCATATTCCGATCCATAAGAATTTTTGTACCCTTCATAACCATAGTATTGTTGCTCGTAGGTTTGGTCGTACTCTATCACACTGGTGTCATAAGAATAATATTCTCTTGGGGTCTGCTCATATCCCTGATTTGTCATTTCTGCACTAGCTAAAGATGTAGTTGGTACTATAGCTCTTTCCGAATTTTCCTTTGGTTGAGTATGTTTGAATGGCACTACGTTCTAGGGATGGGGTGTTTGTTGTCCTAACACAGGTTGTGGTTGTCCATATCCTCCTTTCTCATATGGCATAGGTGCTCCCAGTGGTCTTGGATAAGGGTTGTATCTAGGAACCTCTCTACCTTGTTCCATAGGAGGGTATCCAAATGGTCTATATTGGGGTTGAGTTATAGGCCTTGGTTGTCTATTAAATGGGCAATTTTTAGTAGTGTGGTTGGTGTATTTTTGCTTGATATGACAATACAAATTGGTTCCTTGAGGTGATTGCCTATTGTATGGGTAAGGTTGTTGCACACCTAAACCTCCTCTCGTACAGGTATTGGAAGGATGGTCTTCGTCGCACAAGTTGCATCTTCTCAACATTGGCATTCTCATTGGGGGATTTTGATAGTTTCTCTGTCCGTGTACTCCTAATTTTTTCACCACCAATTTTGCTAGTTCCTCCACATTACTTGAACTAGATGTCAACATACTCCTAGTGTCTTCTTATTTAGTGGAGCTTTGTGTATTTTTTAGATCATTTGCTAAATTGTCTTCTAAGTCAATGCATTCTTGAAGACACTCACTCAATGTTTGCAACCGTTTTATGTAGACTAAGGTTCTCAATGTTCCATTAGTCAATCCATCTAAAAATAGAGATATCATCTTTTGTTGTGATGGCCTCTCCGTCACTGGGCACCTATCAACATATTGATTAAATCTTCGGGCTGCAACTTTTACCGTTTCATTTGGGGCTTGTTTGAAACTATGAATCAATGATGACGAGTTGTGCTTAATCCCTCGCTTCGTGAATTCTCCAATAAAATCTTGGAAGAATTGTTCAATGTTGCCGAAGTGATTTGGATCCAAGGAATGGAACCAAGTCAAGGTTGCTCTCGTGAGGCTTAGCCCAAAGGATTCATACTACACAAAAAATTAATCGACTTGTATTGGATTTCTTAGTGGTTGCATTCCTGGTCCTACACCTAGTTGTAGTCTTGGTCTAATGGGTGGTCTATTTACATTTCCAATCCCTGGGTTAGCTTGGTTGTGGGGATTCATTCTTGGCATAGTGAACTGAACATGGTTTCTGGTGGGGATGCTTTGTTGACTCATTTGACCTGACATGGTATTCTCTGTTTGTTAATGGCATCCAAACGAGTTTTGCGAGGTAGTTGCCTGCTCTCGAGGAGGGAATACAAGCAACCCCATGTATTTCAATCTTGACCTATCAACTTCGTCTACTGGCCAATATCTCCTTTGATTCTGGTCTAGGTATCTAACTCTAGACATATCCTTTGGATTGCTTAGCTCATATATAGTTACTGGATTTAACCCTTCTCCTTGTGTGGGTGAGTCAATTTGTAAAAGTAGGTCTGACCCATGGATCAAATACACATCCACCAGGTAATCATCTTGAGGTATTAGATCCCCTCTCAAGACTTGAGTCACTATGGACTTACACCTTGGGGTAGTCATAGTGTTTCCATCATTAGGTCTCTCAAAAGCTCCTTGCCCCTCTAGTTCCCCCCTATCGTTGATCTGATCTGTGGTTTCAGACACTACATATATATGACCTAACTTGTCCATCTAAACCCTTCCTTCATACTTGACAATGGGTCTTGGAACTATTTATGAATTAATAGAGTTTATCATTCATGCTATTGACCTATTTATGCCATCAATGTAAATAGGTACTCCTTGTAGGTTGGTGGACACGTACTGTAAGGAGGTCCGGTATTCTCCCTCAATGGTGGACATAAAGCTCTCCCTCGAAACTGACTCATGCATGTCTTCTGAGGCCATGGGTAGTTCCTCCTCTGAGGCACTTGATGTGTCTGAATAGAGTGAGTGATGGCTTGCTTGGGTTGCACTTCCTATCGATGAAATGACACGTCTTCGACTACCTTGTACCCGTCTTGACCTTAAGTTCATTCACCTCTTCAGTCTATTTCTTCCTTCTTCTTTCCCTGAGTTTTTCTCTTACTCCACTCAAATCTTACTTTCAGGTTGTCTGGATTCTACAATGCATGATACTAGTCTAGCCGATACCAACTCTAGGAAATATAATACCTACATGAAACCACTACAAACAATACCACCCTAGAAGATACGATACTGCCAAGGTGATACCAACTCTCATGACATGATACTGCTATTAGGACGATACGATACCACAAGTGGGTATGATACAATACAAGGTTCTACACAATACGATACTACATGCCCGACGATACCAATTCTCATGATACAATACCTATTTGTGGATTGTGATACGATACCAGAAGGTGCACGATACGATACCAGTATCTCTTGCAATACAATACTGTGGTCTAGATGATATGATACCAACTACTATGTGATATGATACCTCTAAGGGGAATTGCGATACGATACCACGATGTGAATGATACCACTTGAACTATGATCGTGATACCTGCACTTGGCGATACGTGATACCTAGATGGTATCGTGATACCTCAAGGGGGTATGCACGATACGATACCACGCGAGTATTGCGATACTAGGGAATTTTGTTATCGTGATACCAAAACTCAACCGATCGCGATACTGCAGCCAAATGTGGCCAAAACTTAAACTTTTTTTGTGCAAAGTGTGTATCCCTCTCTCCTCTCCCGTTCTAGCTAAATTGTGCCATAGAAAAATTAACTCCAACCCTTCTATCCTACCTCGCGATACCGATTATGTCTTAAATCACGTTTCTATGCATTCTTTTGATTTTATGAGGTTGTAGGGCTAATGTGCTCACCTTCAAGGGTATCTCTTCCAAGTTTTGTGCTCACAATGTCAGCAAGGCACTCGCTCTCTGCGATATTGCTTTTGTGATACCACTCGCTACTCTCCTCACTACTTGCTCAAGACAAGTGACTGGAAAATTAGTGTTTTTTGGGTTTTATGGCCTTGGTTGGCCAAGTGCCTAAACTAAAAAAGAACTAAATTTTCTTGGGATTCTCTCAAGGTGTCCTACCTATCCTATTCCTACTTCTCTCTCTTATATAACCCTAAATCTTTCTCACTCTCTCTCCTAACCCTAAGAACTCATTACACACACTCCTAAAGTGTGAAGTAACAAGTGCTTAA
The DNA here is from genome assembly GCA_020310875.1 of Ceratopteris richardii. Classification (NCBI taxonomy): domain Eukaryota; kingdom Viridiplantae; phylum Streptophyta; class Polypodiopsida; order Polypodiales; family Pteridaceae; genus Ceratopteris; species Ceratopteris richardii. The sequence continues at coordinate 52,744,564 of CM035408.1, forward strand.
ATATTTGATGATTTGCCACTAGTTGAAATCACCTCTACAAGTACGACTCATTTACGCCATAGCTATAATCATCACGAAGGCACCTTGATTGGACCATTCCCCAGCAATGGTGCCAAAAATGTGTGTACCTAAGTTGTAAGCCTTAGGGACTTGTGTCGATGAGACTCTACTTCAATCGCCTCACAAGTGCATATAGTGATGGATTAATAAATGTTTAAGTATCAATCCGAGAGATTAGACGTACCAAGTGTATGAAGACATGTGTACACGTGAGGGTAAGTGAAGTATCATCACTAATTCTTTGAAAATGCACGTCGTGATACCTGTTATAGCAATAAGCACAAATTCAAACTTTTCTCTCAGCTCAAGACTCTGAATATGGTAAATGGTGGGTTTATTTGAAAGCTCTCGATGAGACACATCCAATAATCATATATCAAGTCAAATTTGATACACGTACTTCAAGTTATGAGCAAAATAATGAATGGTGGGAAACACCAACACCTGCTCACAACTCCTCAAGGCTCACACACGCACTAGAGTCATTCAAAAGCGATGGGAAGGGGTAGACAACAGTCCTACACACACATTTCAAGCATCTTACACAGACAAAAGCTCTTGGAGAAGAAGACAATTAGCAAGAAAGAGGCAAATTTGACAATCAACTTCAATTTTCATAATGGCAAAAAGTTTTTTACAAAGAGTCACCAAGTGACTTATATACGTGTGCCCTAAAATTGGTCCTTTCACACAAGAGACTGACACTTTTATTAAAACACTAATCTCCTACTATGCTACAAGGATTATGTTACAATAATTGGGGTTTATGCATCTAGAGGAGTCCTCTAGTGCATTTACATAGTTTCATGAGATATTCCATAGGAATTTGAAGAAGAAATTTTAGGCCCAAAATTTGAAACTTTTTGGGGCTCCCTTTTCTGTGCTTCTTTAATCTGCAACAATTCCATTAGTAGTTGACTATTGACCTATTTCTATTTGAGCCTTCACCTTGCTTCTTGTCTGCATTACAATGTGAGGAGATGGATAGGATGGGTTCGAGAGATGAGCTAGTGTTTCACAAAACCTACTCTACACCTACCAAGTTAACTCCACGGATGCTTGATAGAATCCTTTATCTTTACAATAATTCATTTGGAACCACTATATGCTTTAGAGCATCATTTGCACATTTGAGCCATGGATGTTAATATTAGACACACTCAACATGTGTGTAAATTAGGAAGTATTAACCATCAACGAGTGTGTGGATGAAGAAGGATAATAGAAATGGATCCTGAGTTTAACTCAGAAGAACAATACTTAAAGGAAGTAAAAAGACACCAAGGAAAACAAGAAAACATTATCCATAGAAGAATGTCAAGAAAACCCTAGAATAGAGAGAAATGAAATTGATGAAGAATTACTACATGAACAATTCAAAGTGCTAGAACATTTTAAGAGGTATGAAGTGGGGGAAAGGAGAGTAGCTATATACAAATGCCTAAGAGAGAGACACGGGATGGAATAGCATATAACAACAAGGAACAAACTAAGAAGGTAATGGAAACCATAGAAGGAGATGAGGAGAGATGCTCTTACATAGGCAAGGATGTGTCCTTAGATGAGGAACAAGAAATCATAGCATTAATCCGAGAATATAGGGGCGTGTTTGCTTGGACCTACAAAGATCTAAAAGGCATAGACCCCTCAATATGTGCCCATAGAATTTCGATGAATCCTTATGCAAAACCCTCAAAACAAAGACCATACACATACAATGATGTATATTCAGCCAAGATCAAAGAAGAAAAACACAAACTATTAGCAACGAGATTTATATACGAAATCAAACACACTGAATGGGTTTCTCCTTTGGTAGTGGTATTGAAGAAAAATGGAAATCTTAGGGTTTGTATTAACCTCAAAAAGTAATGTTGCCACCATTTGAGATAGTTATCCAATACCCATTACAGACCATCTTTTCAAAAGGGTATCAGGCAAGGAATTCTACAACTTTCTTGATGGGTTTTAAAGTTATAATCAAGGAGCCATTACTACTAGAGACCAACATAAGACCACATTTTTTTATAGAATGGGTTGTACATTCATTTAGGGTTATGCCATTTGGGTTAACTAATTCTTGGACAACTTTTCAAAGACTAATGTGTCATGTGTTCAAAGAGTTCCTCAATAAAGAATGGAAGTCTATGTGGAAAATTTATGTACATACTCTTCTCAATGCATTTCCCACATACCTGAATTAAGAAAAATATTTGATAAATGAAGGAAATATAGAGTATGTCTTGTGAGGAGATGGAGGGATAGGTTCCAGAGATGAGTTGTGGCTGCACAAAACCTACTCTATGCCTGCCAATCTAATTTCAAGGATGCTTAATAGACTCTTTTAGGTTCACAATGATGCATTTGGAACCACCAAGTCCTTTGGAACATCATTCTCAAATGTTTGCATCAAAACATATAACTTGCATATGCAAGAAATGTGAAGAACCTTCTATTTTGGGAATGGAAGGTCTTAGTATTATGCTCAAAGCTCACAACCTGGCATGAACTGACCAGTGAGCTTTTGCACACATCTAATTAAAGTGCATTGGTAACTAAAGCAAGTTATTTCATGAACTTAATTGAACCATACACTGAGAAATGAATCTAACAAGTTGGGGATCTTCCCGACTTTTTAGTATCTAGAAGGTATGCAGACAGAGTCACCTTCCTAGCTTCATGTCCCAAGATCTGCTAAACCAAAATTGATGAAAATTGATATCTAAACACTAGATACCTCCACTCTAACTAAAATAGGTTAAAATATAGCAAATGTTTAAGAATACATAGAGAAATTGATTCCACAAAATCACTGTAATGAAGAAGATCCAACAGTAGAATATAGAAGACAGAAATGTACTTGAAGAAAGGTATCAAAATGTATATGCTAACGAACATATGATACAAGGGAAGTGTAGTGGACTAAACATAGATACTATGAGCTCAAGGGATGCTCAATTTTGTAGCTCAATGCCTCTTAGAATGGCCCTCTTATCTTGTAACTAAAAGTGTGTGTATTTATACACATGTTCCAAGTTTGAATTTGAATTTTCCCTCACCCAAAAGTGATCCTACACTTTAGGGATGATTTAAATTGATTCTTCCTACCACAGAGTTGTGGGTTTAGATTCCTAAATTCACAAGATTCCATCTTCTTTTAACTTTTACAAGTATCCAAAGTAATTATGCTCAGAATGATAAGCATGAGTTCACATGTAGTTTTCTCTTGTGAGATAATGAAAAAATGTGTTGTGCTGAATAATTAGCAAAGCATTTAGGCTTGCAAATTGCACCAATAGCTCCATCGTAAGATGCTTGAGCCTTCAATCCTTCATGATCTCTTGTAATCCAATCAATGATTTGAATCTGTTCAATTTGCTTTCATCCAATGCCTTTGTCATCATATCTCCACCATTGTTGATTCATTGATACATATGAGAGTTGTATCTCCTTAATCAAAATCTTTTCTTTGACATAATGGTAATGAACTTCTATGTTTAGTCGTGTCATGATAGATAGGGTTAGTAGCAAAATGTAATGAACTAATATTGTCTCCAAATATATATGGAGCAAAGGTTTTCAACCCTAGATCTGAGTATAGGCTCCTAATCCACATAGCTTCTTGTGTAGCATTTGCAAGTCCTCTGTATTCAGCATCTATTGATGAAAGGGAAATTGTGGTTTGCTTCTTTGAGTAACAAGAAATCTCTCTTTGGTGGTAGCCCTCTAGGAAGGCCAGTGGGGAAAACATCTTTAAGTTAAAATATTAAACCCTTAAATCATTTAACTATAGACTCACAAAAGTGAGTAATGGAAATTCTTGTCCTTATTTACATTATTGGCATGAGAATATACATAAGATGAGATGCCTATACAATGCTTAAAATTTTGATTATACAATAAAAAGATATGTTGTACATGTTGAGAATGAAACTAACTATCTAACTCTTAAGATGAGATAAGAGGTGCACTAGGTACATTTCTATCTCCTTGAATACAAAATCTACTTCCATTTTTCACAAATTCAAGAGCATTGATTTGGTAGCTTCATTTAACTGTGTCTCCCAACTCCCAAAGCCACTCTCTACCTAACACAAGGTCTATCATCACCTTGTTCATAATTTGGAAGTCTATATGATCTATAAACAATTGTATCTTGACCTTCAAAGCAGACACTAGTGTCCCCTCCTCACCTTGCATCATAGATGCATTGATAGAGAATCTTCAATTTCTTGGCCAGAGCATAGTTTATGAAAATATGTGTGATGGAGTTATCTATCATGACTCTCACCTTCGTCTCGTAAACACTACCACGAACTTAGTTGAGAACCACACTCTTATAAATGAATCCACACCATCCTTTTGTGGATTGATTCTCCACGACACTTTATTTGGAAAGGTGCCAATTAGAATGAATGGTCCACAGCATTCCATCTCATGGAGCTCTTGGGCAAAACCTTGCACCTTACAAGACTTCAACCCAAGTCCTCCTCCGTGCCCCCCTTAAAACTTAATCACTAAGCTAAGTAGATTCCCTCTCTTAGATAGAATATGAAATTTTGCTTAAGTCTAGAATTGAGATCTTTAGCCGAACATTCAAGTGTCCAAATGGTGTCCGAATTCAAATTTTTATGAACTGGTGGGACACTCATATAATGGAAATTACTTGATAACAATGTCTTCCCCCTTGAATTCATTTGAAATCTGATTGTGCAAATCCTTACCATTGTTGTGGGTAACGACAACCTTCTTTTTAGTTTCTTTGTTGTCATAGGATTGTCTAGCCTTCTCAGTTTCAATTACAGGGAAACATATAAAACTGTTCAAGAGAAGGACGGATGTAGAGTATGAGTTTGATGATGAATTGCGTGTAGATGAAGATACTAAAGATGAAGATGAAGAATGATCATATCATTGTGTTCCTTTTCAATCATGTTCTATTTTTTACTTCTATTTATGTTATATTTTTTATTACATGAATTTTGTTAATTGCATTTCATAATTTTTTTTGCATTAAAGATATTTCAAATTACAATTAATTTTAAGAACACTAATAGGAAATGTGTATACTTAGAGAATAGGTACCTAGTAGGAAATGTGTTAAGTTTAGATACCTTATAGATATCATGAAGACCTACATACGACAATATAGACTTGACGCTCTTGGTAAATAAGGATGTGTTTTATATAGATAGTCTATGCATAGTATCAAACACTTAGCTAGCAAGATCCTAGTTCTTGCTAGTGCATGTCTCTAGATCCTCAACTCTGATTGCGGGTTATGCCTTTCCCCTTTAACAAAATAGTTGCAAAGGCTCCAAGTTAGCTGATCAGATAGGAATTTTATGCTTTGTTCCATCCCAAAAAAGCAAAATTAAGGATTTGAAAACAAAAGAAACGAAGCAATATATCAATGGTTGTTGCAAAGCAGAAGGTGAATAAAAAGATAAAGAAAAAGAAAAAGAATAAAAACAGTACACAGAGCTTATTTATGGTCTCAAAACCTATTGGCCTCTTGAATCCAATGGGAAATGCCTTACCCACATGTACGTTTTACTTGATTTCCTTGTACCAAGTCACTTTCCTTCACCCTAAATCCACAATCGCATCCCAATGTGCTGGTGGAGGAGATGGGAAAAGATATACACGCATGGATATCCAATTCTAGTGGTTACTCCTCGTGGCCTCACTCTCTTACTCACATCCCAAGCTACTCCCAAGAATACCCACTCTTATGCACAAATACCCACAAGTGCACACTCTCTCTTTTTCCTCAAGCTCTCTTAATTACACACACTCTTACACTTTTTCTCACCTGCTTACACACATGTACCTTTACACCCACCACACACACACACATATCTGACCGTACCCTCACACAACTAGCAACCCTATGCACCCCACATGCACCCACATGCCCACCATCTTACTCACACTCTCTCTCATCTTTCTCACTCTTCCTTACTCTCTCTTGCTCTCTCTCTCTCTCTCCACAGAGCAAGAGCTCTTGAAATCTAAATGCCAAATCACTTCACACTTGTCAGATGAATTTACGTTGTGAGGCAGATAAATGGACTCTGACAAAAAACACAAAAGTTTAATATGCCTAAGATCATAAGGAGCATGAGGATCAGGTAGCTTTCTACTAACATCCACCATTCCTACTCGTACTCTCCACATGAGGTGCTCTACTCACTATACTCTTTTTTGGCTCACTTTCTAATTCATGTCCTTTCTCAAGTCCTTCATGTTTGAAAATCCTCTTTTCACCACCATCTTGGCTCTCGTTATCTTTACCTTTCCAAAAGTCCTTCCTTCGATCATCCCATTGCTTACTAGAACTATCATGGTCCACACATCTTTGTGCCAGAAGACAAATGATTGTCTTGGTTCCTTCTCAGCTTTTGATGATATCCTCGATCACGAGTTCCAGAGAGCAGTTCTCGTTCTTCGAAGAGTTTTCCCTCCTTGCATGAGGATCAACCACCTGGATCATTTTCTTCTCTTTCTCCACGACTCCCCTTTCTACTATCTCTTCTCCATTCATCATGGCTTCCTCTTGTTCTAATAAGAAGCATGCACCACTAGTCAACCATTTTTGAGCTTTGCTTTCTCGCTTCAGAGTTTCTTTCCCCGACTCAACTCTCGCATCCCATTCTGATCATTGGTCTCGGCTTCCTGTGGGCTTATGCACATTGTGTAGCACTCAGCTTCATTTGTACCCACCAACCATCCCAACAGTTCCTGATTGAAATCGTCTTTATAGAACAACAGATTTTGATACTCTCTCATCTTCATGTCTTGATTCTTGGAGAGCTGCAAGTTAAACCCGTCTTGAAGAAGACTATTGTAGTTGTCCATGTTCAAAGAGAACCTAACTCATGCCATCTCCTGCCTTACCTTCTCCTTTGCTTTCTTTTCCATCTCATCGATTGTTATTGTCTTCTTCTTGTCAGTCGAGTTTGGAGATACTTGGATTTGAATCTGATCAGACTCTGGCCCTATTGTAATGAAACATGTGCGCTAGTCGTGCACACATTTGGCTTGTACAAGCCATGGCCGTCCAAGTAGTATTGAAAAGGTGGCTTCTCAAGTCCTTGTTCTAACTATCAAGTAATCGACAGTAAACTCCAATCCTCCCACAACTATGCTTATGTTCTTCAGAAGACCATTCGGCTTCACTTGTGTTTGGTCCCTCATCCTGAGAGACATCAGAGTTTCTTCCATATGGTTTAGGCCAAGGGCCTTCATTATATACTCGATCATCAGATTGATAGCTCCTCACTATCCAATGGAGCACCTTGAACTGCATACCCTTTGATCTCGATCGTCATAGCAGGAGCATTTAGTCGATTTGGGTCGTGATACTTTGAATGATACCTTGGACGTCTTTTTCCTGTCTCTTTTTATCTTGAGCTTTCCTCGGCTTCTTGATATATTTGTTGTAGAACTGTTTTGTATATGTCGGGGAACATCTCAGCAATGTACCAATGTCCAATGTGACTTCTGTTTTAGCCAACAATTTTACTATGTAAATTTCCTCTGAGCCTTGCTTGTCCTTCTAACATTTTGGAGCCTTCAGCCTCTCAGGGAATGGAGCAATACCTAGCACAAAATTATTTGCCACTGGTGGGAGTACCTCCACTTCATCTCTTTCTTCTAGTTCAAGTGACTCCAGAGGTCCTTCTGCTGTTTCCTCTACTTCATTATGCTCAAGTGCCTTTCCTTTGCTTGCATTTTCAATTCTTTTCTCCTCATCCTTTTTCAAATACTCTTGCATCCAGGTGACTACCGCCACAATTGTCTCTTTCAATGCATCCTTGCCCTGGTCAGCACCTACAAAGTGCATTGATGAGTTAGAGCCTTCTTGTAGATTCGACGTTCAAACACCACTCCAATCATGGGAACTTGTTCTTGTGCTCTAGGAGTGGGATGCATCTGAGTCTCAATGTAGTTGGAGGGCTTTATAGGCCCTTTTTCTTTTCCATTGTTGGCTCTTGTTTTCGGGCACTTGTCATCAAAGTGGCCCTCACCACTGCAGTATCGGCATATTGAAGTGTAGTCAACCGGTTTCTTTACAAGGATAATGTTAAATTCTTTATAGATAATGCATCTAGCAGACTCCGCTAGAGCAATTCCTAGGCTTCTCACAGTTTTACAATGGCTTTTGGGAAAAAAAACAAGCCATTTTATTTAAAATTTGGGGGCCTACTTTCCTATCTTCTTTCTTCTTCTTTTCTTCTTTAGTCCTCTCTAACATCAGGTCAGACTCTGGGTTTGATTATTCAATGTGTGTATCAAACCACCACTATATGCATTTACTAGATGGGTGAGGTATAACCTCTCTCATAGCAAGTCCCTAAGACCTTGTGAGTCTAGGTACATACATTTTTGGCACTGTTGCTGGAGATACGGGCCTAAGTGAAGGTGCCTACATGAAAGATTAAAGTGTTGTTGCGAAGGTAGTAATCATGAGGAAGTAAATTTAGTAGCTTTGCAAGTCACAAATCCCTTGCACTTATTACTTCATACACCTAGTGTGTGTGGGACAAGTTTCTAGGAGTAGATTAGGTGTGACAAAATAGGGTAAGGAGGGAGGTGAGAGAGTATCGAAGTAGGATAGGTCAATCAACATTCCAAAAAACCAAAAAAATATATATTTTCTCTTGAGCTCGTTCACCCTGACTAATGACAAAAACCCACAATCACCACTTCACAATTCACTTGTTAATGCAGGTCTCTTGGAGAGTGCACCTAATGATTGGTATCACCTGAGCATGTATCCCTTGAAACTTGGAGTGTAGCTAGAATTTGGTGCTAAGAATTTAGGGGAATATTCATTAAGGTAAGCTCTTCATTGTGGACATATCATTTGCATGCTTGATCACTCACATAGGGAGAAAGGACACCACCCAAGCATTGTGAGGTACATTTTGGGTGATTTTAAGGTATTTTTAAGTTATAGGTACATAGGGGTGACAAAGAGAGCACAGGAACATACTAGCACAAAAAAATCTTAGTTTGGACTTACAAAAGTCCAAGTATTGTGACTGGTTGAGTTTGGTATCATCATACGAATTTTTTGTGTGCTACCAATACTTGGCAAGTATTGTGTATCGTCGATACCTTACTCCTACTGTGTATCTTGGTACCTTAATATCATGTGTTGCCTAGTCGAGTATCATCATGCGAGTCAAGTATCATGTGTTGTTGATACCTTTCGGTATTGTATGTCATCAATTTTGACCTCATATCATATATCTTCGAACTTATGGATATGTATTGAATCACCTAAAACTAGTATCATGTATCATTAGGATCCAAAATATCATGTATCACCCCTTGAAGTTCTTGTATGGTGTTTGTGGAAAAGGGTTTGCAGGTAAGGTTCAACAAATTTCGAGCTTTTGTGGAGGACCCCCAACATGGATTCAGAAGAATTGCAAAGGGAGAGAGAACAGGTAGATTCTTTTTCATTTGAGCTTGAAGGCACTAGAAACATTTCACTAGAAATATGGCACAAAAGATTAGGGCACATTGGTGAGACGACATTGAAACACATATGTAGAGATCAATGTGTACTTGGGATACCTAATGTATCCAAGCAACACATGATCTATAAATGTGATGCATGTCAGTTTGGTAAATCACACAGGTTACCCTTTACAAAGAAAGGCTATATGCATGAGGATTATTTGGAACTTGTCCACACAGATGTGTGGGGACCAAGCAAGGACCCTTCAATTTCAGGCTTAAGGTACTATGTTTCATTCATTGATGATTTCAATAGGTGGACTATCTTTTATTTCATGAAACATAAGGATGAAGTGTTCAGTTGTTTCAAGCAGTATCTTGCACTTGTGGAAAACCAAACAAGAAAAAGCTTAAACAAAATAAGGTCAGATGAGGAGTGAGTACTTCTCTAATGAATTTGATGCATTTTTGTAGGATAGAGGTATCAAAAGGGAGATCACTACTAGATATACTCCTGAGCAAAATGGAGTAGCAGAGAGGAGGAATAGATTGATTGTGGAAGCAGCTAGATCAATGCTAAATGAAAAGAACTTGCCTAATTACTTGTGGGTAGAGAGTGTTTCTACTGCCACTTATCTTATTAACAGGTTACCCTCTAAGTCTCTTGATGGCATGACCCCCTATGAGGCATGGCATGGTAGGAGACCATCACTTGAACATTGCAAAATATTTGGTTGTGTTGCTTATGTGCATGTTCCATCTGAAGTCAGAGGTAAGTTAGACCCTAAGGCAGAGAAATGCATCTTCATAGGGTATGATATAAATAAAAAAGGGGACAGGCATCCAATAAAGGATTTATGGTCAGTAGAGATGTTGTGTTTGATGAGAATGATTCTTGGTTTGAAAGTGAAAGCAGGAAGATCAAATTACCATATGGGTTGGAAGAAGAATTTCCAAGCCTCACCAAGGAGGATCCAAGCACAATTGAAAACATCAAATCAGATGATGAGGACACCATCAACTTGGAAGAATTTAAATCATGGAAATCAAAAGGCAAGGTCAAGATGAAGAGGTTGGAGGACATACCTGAGTCATCCAACCAAGCCTTAAGAAGATCACAAAGAGAGAGTAAGAAGCCAATCAGATATGGGTATGATACTTCATTAGTCACTAAGCATTCTATTTATCTGCTAAGGATTCATCACTTGAAGAACCTTCTTCATATGAAGACGCAAATACCAAAGCAAAATGGAAGGAGGCTATGGATGAAGAAATAGAAGCACTCCAAGAGAATGACACTTGGGAGCTAGTACCATAGAAAGCATCAATGAAGGCAATTGGTTCTAGGTGGATTTACAAAATCAAAAAGAACTCAAAAATGGATCCATAAACAGGTATAAAGCTAGGCTTGTGGCTAAGGGTTTTGCACAAACCCAAGGAGTAGATTATGAAGAAACTTTTTCACCTATGGCTAAGATGCCAACGATCAGAGTATTGGTGAATGTAGCTACATCTAGAAATTGGAGTATGTATCAACTAGATGTAAAAAATGCTTTTCTCGATGGGTGGATTTCAAAAGAGGTTTACATGGCTCAACCTCCTGGCTATGAAGATCCAAACAAGGTAAATCATGTATGCAAGCTAAACAAAGATCTTTATGGTTTGGAGCAGGCACCTACGGCATGGAACCATAGGTTAACAAGATATCTTCAAGATTGGATTCATGATGAGCAAGGCAGATTCTTCTCTGTTTGTCAAGAAAAGTAATTCAGAAATGATATATTTATGTGTATATGTTGATGACATCATTCTTACAAGTAGTGATGCCAATGGCATCAAATAAATCAAACATCAGATAATGCAGGAGTTCAAAATCAGTGACTTAGGGTTTCTGACATATTTTCTTGGACTTGAGTTGGTATATACTAACTCTAGAATCTACATCACTCAAAGGGAATATGTGCAAGACATGTTGAACAAGTTCCACTTGGAGAATGCAAAGGTAGCTAGCATCCCTATGGAGATAAATCATAAATTGAGTGCTCATGAAGGTGATTTTCTTGAAGACATTGCAGGTTATCAAAGCATAGTAGGGATTCTAAACTATGCAACATTAACAAGGATTGACATATGTTATGGAGTAAGTGTTTGGAGCCAATTCATGCATAAACCTAGAGCTCTTCACTTGGAAGCTGCTAAAAGAATTTTGAAGTATGTCAAAGGTACTCAAAATCAAGGTCTTTACTTCCCATACACATCAGCTTTAAATATAAAGTTGTACTTAGATGCAGATTGGGCAAGATGTAAGGATGACAGAAGAAGTACTTCTAGATAACAATCTTTTGCAGGTGATAAGTCCATCTCATGGTCTTCTAAAAAGCAACCAATAGTTGCTTTATCTTCAACAGAGGCTGAATACAAGGGATTAGCAAATGCTACACAAGAAGCTATTTGGATTAGATTGCTCTATTGAAATTTGGGACTTCACACTCATTCACCAATGATCTTTGGTGATAACACTAGTTCTTTGCATCTTGTAGCCAATCCCATTTATCATGCAAAAACCAAGTGTATAGAAGTGCACTATCACTATGTTAGAGAGAAACTCTTGAGCAAAGAGATTCAGTCAGCATATGTATCTACAAATATGCAATGTTCTGATTTGTTAACCAAAGCACTTGATGGTACTAAGCTTTGCAGGTTTAAAAACATGATTGGATTATAGGATATTCAAGAAGATTGATGAAGTAATGCAAGCCAAGATGTCTAGCTTGAGGGGGAGTTGTTGGTCCAAATGTCCAAGCCTTCACATTTGGCTTAGCATGGAAAACATTATGTGGAAGCACTAGATGGATCATGTGAACCTTAGATTGTAACACTTGATCACTTACCAATTGTAAAATATTAAGACCTTGAAGAAACTTTCAAAGGATTGTATCTTGTGGAGGTAGGAAGCATATTATTTAGGAGGTTCAAATGATGGAATAAGTCCTAAATTAGAGGAGTCTCTTTTAGTTGGAGCCAAGTTTGAATTAAAATTCAAACTTGGAGGAAAACTTCTTATAAAAAGCTTTTGAAAATCTCGCGGTTGTGTGGCCTCATTGAGAGCTCAATTCTTGATCATTTTTAGGACTTGAGAAGCTCATATCATAGCTCAGTCAGTCCATCATCATTGAGCATCATTATTATCCCAATGATCTTGTACAATCATGTTTTATAATACATATAGCTCATTCATCATCTCTGTCTACTTCTCTGCTATGACTACTCAAAATAGAAAACTTTCTCTGATCATATCTCAGCGAATTCTCAACCCTTTTTCATGCTCTATAGCTTTTTGGAAGCAGCTTGAATTCTAATTTGTGCTATCAAAATATCAAGGCATTTGGTTCAGCCATCTAGGAGAAATCATCGTCGAATTGATCACTAGTCATCTACTAGTTAGTCCCTAAAAAGTCGGGGGTAAGCTTTGGATTGCTAAACCTATTTCTCATAGCATAGTTTATCATTTTGGATGATTCCACTTGTAATCATTAGCTATCTAAGCCAATTGAATTACCTCAAAAGGAATTTCATCAATTGTTACTATATTGTGAGCACTGAGCAAAAGAACTAGAAGGTGTATGGACTAAAATAGCAAGTTTTGTGACACTAGCTATTCATGAAGTAGTCTGTCTTGATTCAATTGTTTCAAGCATCAAGTCCAAAGTACATAGGCACTTTCTTGGTGTATTTTACAAGCTAAAAGTGCCTACTATAAAACTCTGAAGTGTATCAGGGCAGGTACCAAGTAGGTTTTAGTAGTACCACCTCACTTCCTTGAGGTATCCATCCATCTCCTCCAACATTCTGGCCTATGAGCCTATGTGTAACTATTTGAGCACATAAGCAAGTCTTAGGCACCTAGATTTGTCTTTCATTTTGGTCTACCATCATCTACCACTTTGGTATCCAAATAAAGATAGTCCACCATGGCTGACTCATGTAACGCTCAACTATATTTTTCTTCTGTTGCATCATTTTTTTGGTAGATACCCTTGATCCTACTAAGGGATTTGAGGATTGCACACTTTTTTGTATCAAAATCTGGTTCGCTCTAGTTATTTCCTTGTTCCAAATTGGTTTCTAATCATAATCTTTAGTGATTTGTTCCATCTTCTTCTTAGACTTTCGTACATGTTGTGCATGTGATCATCTTTGGAGAAGAAGGAGTTCCATGCTTACTTCTACTACTCCTTCACAAGTTTCTTCCTTCTGTATCATAGAGCTTTGGACAAGAACATCATTGTTATCTTCATGTGTGCTCTTGGAAGGACTAGGAGTTGGTGCCTTTCCTAATTCCTTGAGTGTTAGATTATATTATTTAATTGTGATCCTTTCCTAGTTCACCCAAACCTAAAGAAGTCCACTTCTTAGGTTTAAGTTCACCACATGGTCATAGATCCAATCATGACCCAAGACAAGAGGTTTTGTAAGGTCCTCATCTTAACACACTAGTACTTTTACTATCATCGGGACATCATGAATGGAGATGGGAAGTTCCACATTGCCTAGGTAAGGGTTTTCCACTCCTCCTAATTCTATGAGATAAGCTTCAATAGGATGGATGTTCAATTGCAAGTTTTGACAGTAGGAAAGTCTAACTGCACTAGTGGTAGCACCTAAGTTGATCAAAACTTTTAGACTTTGCAATCTTGCCTAGTTGGCTATCTCTAAGGGCACAAAAGTGTGTCTACCTATGATTTTGTGATGGGTTCCACTCAGCAATTGGCACATAGCATGTGGTATCTTAGTGCCTCATAAGTGTTTTGCCTAGGTTGACCTCTACTTTGTTGTCTTAATTTCATACTTCATATGTGTTTTAGGGCTTTTGCCTGAGCCTCTTCTCTAATCCATTTTTCTTCTTTGTTTCTTGGTTGTGTTGAGTTGTTGATATAATTTGATTGTCCGTGTACTCATTTAACTTGGTAGGATATCACCTTCTAGAGTGGCTAACTGGATAGCTTCACTTGTTAAAATCCCATTGATGATCATAGGTCCATAACCATGCTTCTCTAACTTCCTAGCATGTCATTTTAGTGTATATACCGAGACTAAGTCTCATGCCTTTAATCCCTTATCTTTTACATGTGTTTTAAAGTAGGCCTTTTGTCTTTTCTTGGTTGCATAAACCCCACCCACTACTCTTAATCTAGTTTCTCCTAGTCTAAGTCCAAAATTCTAGATGAGAGTTCATGACCTTAAACTCCACTGCATGATTGTATGGGTCTCCTATATTGTCGAAGCAATTCTTCATGGATTTAACTAGTTGGGTAGACCTTTTCAATGTGTTATCAAGATAGACAAACGTTCTTGGTATCTCAAGATCTTTGAACTCGTATATTGTGATACCACCTACTTCACTAAGTTGATATATCTTGAATCTCCAAAAGGCTTCATTTGCTTCTCTATTCAAGAATAACTCTATGTTTTTGTTATCTTGTTGAATCCACTCGGGGGTAATCACTCTAGTCAAGACAGATTTTCCTTGAGGAGTCCTAGGTTCTCTTCCTAGGTCTCCTTTCTCTAGGTCTCCTATCTCATTTTCTGGTATTACACTGCCAATCTCATATGTCGTGTCTAGCAAGCTAGTGACCGCATACATGGCTCCCTGCTTATCAATGTATGAACCCTCTTCAAAATTGACCACGGGGTGTTCAAGTTTTAAGGGTTCATTTGGGTTTTTAAGTTGGATAACTAATCTTCAAAAACCATCCTCATATATGTGAGCACCTAATCAGTTGGTTCTAATATACTCCAATTGGGTCTTATATGGACCTTCTAGTGTCTACAAATAGGTAGTTCCTAGACTACCTGTAGGTCGTTCCATGCTAAAGGACATTTTTGAATCACTAGTTTTTGAACTTAACACTAAATTGTTGGGCCCACAACCTAGCTATGTGATTGACATTAGCTTCATGTGATCTGATGCTTTATCTATCCCAATCTAGGTGTCTACCTGATCTACGGTTCATAAGCTTTGTTTATTAATCCCAATTTCCCAAGTACAACCGCATTGCAATGTTTTTTTTTGTATTGGTTACTTATTTGTTTATAGATTTCTCCGATGTAATCTTGTCTATTGAATGTCATCGTTATGAATACTTAAGTTTTATTACAACTTTGAGATATGATTGATCCACTTAAGTTCTTTTCCCTTAGGATTTGCTACAACAATACTCTACTTACTCTTGAACTTGAATAATTAGATTTTTTTTCTTATATCATGCCTAATGTAAGCCTAGTTAATCAGTTCCACTAGTCGTACTTAGCCTGAGATAAAGAATTGACTGAGGCGGTCGAGAGTTCTTCCAACCTCGAGTCTGGTGCTCCAAAAAACACTCTGATGTCCAATAAGTGTTCCCCAAACCTTTCTTTGTTCTGTACTTTACCTTGCTTTGGATACCCTTGAATAACTCTTAATGGACCTATAAAATTCTCAAGTTTAGATCAAGATTTAACTTGAATCTATTTGACATACAATTTTGATTCAAGCATTTTTTAAAGACCCATTTCCCCCTTGTATTGTTGAAAAATCCTATGGAGCTCCCATGGCTTCCTAATTCCACTTGAACGTCAACTTCAAATTACCCAACAAACATTTCGGCAAACATTTCCTACAAAAAAACAGATTTTGGATGAGAAATTTATGTCAATTCAAGCTCTTGGGGATCAATCAAACAAAGAAAACCTCCCATGATATTTATGTACTTGTTTAAGGCAGTCATGATTGTGTAAAAACATCACAATTTTCGAAGAGAATCGTGATGCTATGCCAACCAGAGAATCATGCCAAAAACTAGCTCAAAATTTGCAAAAAATGAAAACCCTAATTTTCAGCTGAATTTTCCTGGCTATCATGATCAACAAGGTTGTCAATCGCGATGGACAGGGCTATCCATCAGGTTCTATCTATCACGATGGATAGGTTTGCCATGATGGACAGTTTCTATCATGATTGACAATGTCTATCATGCGATGGACAGTTGTTTATCATGATGGATTGGCTATCGGTCATGATGGATAGATTTTGTGATGGACTAAGTTTTTCATTAAGTTTGTCTATCCGGATTGATTGAAGAGGCGATTGTTACCTATCTATCATGATGTCTATCTATTCTGATGGACACTTTTTTGTGTAAATTTATATCTGCCATGTGACTCTATTTGTCGTGATGGACAGGTAGTCTAACGTGATGGACACCTGTCCATCATGATCTATCAATTATGATGGATAACTCTCTATCATGATTGACACCTATCTATCATGATGGATAGAAGAAATGGGATTTTTTTCAAAAAAATTTACATATTCATGAAGTTCATTGTTCGTACACTAGCATGGTCCACTTTGTTTTACCAAAAGTCTCTATTTTCAATCTATCACAATTGATAGAGGACAATGCCTTGGGGTCTATGCAAAGGATTTCTATACTTGATGGTACTATTGCAACTGTTATGGATGATGGTACCTACAAGGAAACTCAAGAAACACATGAAAATATGATGCACACAATCACTCTCTCTCACACACACACAAGTGAAATGAGGGGATGGATATGGAAGGTGGGGATATGACCAAAACGGTGGAGGTGAGGATGCAAGGAGATGCAGAGTGGAGATGTTGATCGAGATGAGAAAAGTAAAGGAAATAAGATGTTTACCTACTTACCTACGATTCCAATGTCATGTATCTACATCTTACCATCACACACTTTTCCTCAAAGCTCAATCCCCGACAATGATGCCAAATTTGATGTCATTCTAGCACATGGATAAGCATCAACATGAGGAGATCCACCTCATAATTGTCAATCTCAGAAGATGTGAGGGTGGTATGATGACCATGACCAAGTGATAGTACAAGTGTGTGAGTGAGAAGCACACAAGCATGCACACACATACACACACAAACACGTGATAAGATAAAGAGATGGGAGAATTGAATGTTTGATTATCTAAATCAATGATTAGAAAGTCTTTTTCTCACTTCAATTCCCAAAGCAATTCTCCCAAAAATGAGCTCTCTAGCTCTTTTTATAGTTGGTCACTAGCTTTGTTCCTATCTAGACCTAGTGTTCGGCCTAGTTAAAAAAAATAGGTTCCTATGCCTATTTGGAGGCTCAAATGAGCTTAGAAAAATACATGATTTGATAGATAGGTACTTCTAGTACTCTTCAAGCTCGAGGACTCCTCGGCTTGAAAAATTGGAGTTGGAATTTAGAAAAAAGGAATTTACAATGATGTGTAGTGATAAAAATTATTGTTTTACAAGGATTAGGAAT
This sequence comes from Ceratopteris richardii, assembly GCA_020310875.1. Classification (NCBI taxonomy): domain Eukaryota; kingdom Viridiplantae; phylum Streptophyta; class Polypodiopsida; order Polypodiales; family Pteridaceae; genus Ceratopteris; species Ceratopteris richardii. The sequence goes on from CM035408.1 coordinate 52,762,422, forward strand.
TTTGGAAATTCAATCAACCTAGTTGTCGAATCTGCGTTGACTTCCTTGCCTACTTGCTTTTGCTTGGCCTTCACTCTGTCTTGACTCTCTTTGATTGGTCTGTCTTGAAGGTTCAAAAGGTGACCAGCATTAATTCGAATATTTTCATACACATCTGTGCCATCACGTCAGGAACATTTCGCAGTCTGACACCCCAGTAACGGATGGTGGATATCATGTATGCTACGGTGTCGGTCCTCGTGGTGGTGCTAGATACACATAATTTAGCCAGTTTGCACAGCCTTTAACATTCTTCACAGTGATGGCAAAGTCGGGCCATGTGCATCTTTTGAGTACTGGGACGTAACATGGATTGTACTTGATGAATAGTGGCATATTATTCCATGTACAAACCATTTCTGGATAAGTTTCTAAGAGACAAAGCCTCTAGGTGGGTTGGAAGATGAACCCTTGTGTAGCACTTTCAGGTATGTCATCTGGACCAAAATGGGTGGCAAAAGTTGGGGCCTTGCCACATCATCATTGAATTTCTGCATTATAATCTGCTAGGAGCACGCAATAGGGCACATATTGATAATCATTTGTGCCTATCCATCTGTGATGGGACATGCATCGGAAGTATTCTGATTTTATAATGATATCCTCAACTTTAGACATTGACTGAATTTGCACCACTACTCTATCGTCATGTGTATTGGCCGTTTTTTTGAGCGTCTACAACCATTCTGGGATTTCTACCTCAAGTGTGTCCAATCCTTTAGATGTTTGTTGGCCACCTGGCATTGGCATAGGAACATAAGGTTCCTCATATGACTCATCTACTTCTATGGGCACCAACTCTTTCGGTTCTGGTTCTATGATTGCGGAGGTAAAGCTGCTAGTTTTTAACTTTAGAAGACTCTGCTTGTTGAGGAGCCTCCAATAGGGTCTGATGGGCGTGTTCTAGCATAGTACAACATTGATTGAGGTCAGTGTTCTCTTCTTCTAGGGCTACAAGCCGCTTTTGTAATTGCTAGTGGTCCGCAGTTATATGACGCTGACGATCTTCTAAGGTCCGATATTCATTATGTAGTTGAGATATACATTCATGTAATGTAGAAAAAAGATTATTTACATTAAGGGACGTTGGGAAAGTGGAGGATGCAGGGGGAATGGGAAAGGGGAAAGGGATTGTGAATGAAGTGGAAATCAGAGGTAATGTGGGAGGAGGGGGTATAGGAGATTGTGGGAGTGTGGGGGGAGGGAGTGGTGCTATGTCTGGTGATGTTTCCATGCTCTCAAAAGTGCATGTGACCATGTAAATGGGAATGGAGGGTGCAGTGGATGTGATGTCAGTGAACAGTGTTGTGAATGTAGGTATGGCAACCCCTCCAAGTTGGGTGCCAAAGGAAGGAGGAATTCCTACGTGTGTGGTGGTGGTGGAGATTAGGGTGGCGGTGTTGTGGGGAGAAGTGAAGTGTGCAGTGAGAGGTGAGAGGTGAGGAGTGTGGTGATAGCAGTGCCTCGTGGTGTTCTTTTGTCTATGTAGTGTCAATCGGTGCTGATACATCAATGTGAATTTGCTTCCGGGAGCGAAGGGGGCGGGTGGGCACTCATTGTTCAAAGCCATGAATGTAAGCGAGAGCCGAATGAATGGCTTCATCCAGGCCAAGCTCGTCTGCGTGCAGGTTCAGGGACTCGATAAATTGTTTGTCTACCCCTTCTTCTCCTAACATTTGACTTATTAGTAACTTCTCTGTTTCTAATGACAACTTATGATGCTCCTTGACTCTCTTCATGGTTTCATAGAATCTTTTGATCTGTGTCGTATAAGCTGGGGCTCCCACTAGTTTTGAAGTTTTCTCTTGCTCCTTGTTATGTTCATCCTCTGATTCCGCTTCATCGGTCTCTTCTTCATCTTCATCTACTTCCACTATTTTAGGTTGGGTAGGAGTTGAAGTCCCTGTAGTTGGTTGCAGTCCTTGGGCCTGATCTTCCTCAGTCTCAAGATTAGCCTCATTAATCATCCTAGCAATTTCTTCATTTGTTAAATCATCTAAAGTGTAGCCCTGTGGGAACTCCAAGTCAGAGGGAATAGGAGGGAAAACAAGATTTGGTCCCTCTGCACTTAGTCTGGGCAAGCGAATCGTGAATGGGCGAACATGTCTTGTTTGAGGAGGTGTCACATCTGGTCTGAGGGTGGAACCCCTTGCCGGTGCACAAGGTATTTGGACTGCTTCTCTCATTTTCTTAGATGGTGGCCCCGTTGTTGATGATCGTCTCTAGAACTCTTAGGCTCTGGACCACACCAATGCCCTTTGAATGGGAACATCATAGGCTAAGCACCTATAAATGATCTGTGTAAGTGTGCACCATCCATGAAGCACATTCTTATGTTTCTTGTTCTAGCACTGATGTGCTAAGTGAATTTGATCAATGATCCAGTGGGGTAGACTGAGTGTGAGATTTTCTATCTCCGCCAAGTACAAGCTGAACCAAATTCTCTTTGGTGGCATGGTGAAGCATTCTTGAGTTGATCAGGTAGGAACAGCGCAAAAAATCAGGTTTAGGTAATTGTGCTCTAAAGTAGCTGTCTACACCAGCTTTGCTCCATACTGACCTCATTACTTCTGCGTGGTGATACTTTTTGAACTCACGAGTAAAGAAATGGTGCCTTCCCCACTTGCCATTAAATTCTATTTCAGCTTCCCAAAAGTATGTGCCCTCTCCTAATGGATCTGCAATGTCACTGAACCAATGTGCATGTTTGCCAACTTGTGATGTGTGCCCCTGTGGAGGGTCCTGAATTGGGAGGACATGCATTGCCCTGAGTTCCTGAGGCATCTCGATTAGTTGTGATTCAAGGAGGAGAGTTTCATTGTCCATTATTTGGGTGTTGGATCCCGCCTGGGAACTGGTTCATGTTGCTTCTGCCATGTTACTTCTTGCTTGCCGATTCTGTGAGAATATAGAAGCACATGTTAACATTGTAGTGGACAAGATATGACAGTTTGTCCCCGTTACAATATTAACACTAGGCACCGTGACAAGTTAGTGAGTCAGTTGGTGCTCGATGATTTTGTGTGTAGTTAGTGAACGAATAGTCCTATGAGCTAAGTGGAACAATGCAGTGTGAGGATGATGCAGTTAGTAGGTGGAGGTGAATTTACAAATCGGGGTTGGGGGGTTTATTACAAGCTTTTTGTTGCCAAATATAATGCGTGGTTTTACAGTGTGACCGTCGATGGGCTATGGGGGACTTTACATGAGTAACTACTTGAAAATGAGGCTTTTTAGGGACCCATTTACAAGTGACCCTGTTAGTGCCGGTTGAGGCACGTGTGATTGTGTGTGAATGGAGCTTTGTCTCGTGAAGCTTAAGGGTGGCTACTTGAACCCGCAAGCAAGCCTTAGGCACCCAAATGTGTCTTGATTGTGGGTCGGCCTTCATCAACTGCTTGGGTACCCAGATGAGTGTTACTTTCGTGGGCAAATCCTTGAAAGACTTCTTATTAGTGTCATGTCGTTCTTTACTAGCATGACGTTTAGTCAGAGGCTTTAACTTGGCTGCAACAGGATGCTCGCTTTTTCATACCCATATTTGTTTTGTTGGCTGAGACACTTTGCTTCGTACTCTCCTTTGGCTTTGAGCATAGACCATCTGCTTCCTCTGCATTCCATACTCCTTCGGTTGTCGTGTCTTGATCACTTTTGAAAAAGGAGGGATTTCCATCGTATCTTTGGCTTCATGGTTGAAAACATCATCCCTCTGCATCACAGAGTTTTGGACAAGAACAACATCTTTATCTTAATGTGTACTCCTGGAAGGACCAGGAGTTGGTGCCTTTCCTATTTCCTTGAGTGCTCTACCTTCTAACTTGATGGTAATGCAATTCTAATTTACCCAAACATGAAGTCCACTTTTTAGGTTCAGGTTGATTGCATGATCGTATACCCAATCTTTGCCCAAGACAAGAGGCTCAGTGAGATCCTCGTCTTGACACACTAGCACCTTAACTATCATTAGAGTGTCTTGAAGGGGAAGTTCCACCTCGCCCATGCAAGGGGTTTCCACACCTCCCAATCCTATGAGGTATGCTTCTACAGGAGTGACATTTAATTTTAATTATTGATAGTAAGAAAGTCTAACTGCACTTGTGGCCCCATCTGAGTTAATCAAGGCCCGTACAGTCCTTGCACTATTTCCTTTTCCTATTTCCAAGGTCACAAAAGGACGTCGATCAATTATTCGATGGGAACTTACACCTGAGACTTCACACATAGCTATATGATATCCTAGAGCTGCATAGGCATCTGTACTAGGCTGACCTCTACCCAGTCTTCTCAATTTCATTCTCTTGATGCGTGTAATACCAAATCAATAGCTTAAGTTAACCCCAAAAGGGCTCAATTTTCACCAAAGTCTTTCTTTTCTTGCTCAATTTATTGCTCTACCTAGAGTAATTTCCTAATTTCTTTGCGAGACTTTTGTGTTCCAAAGTGAGGCATCTAGTCCTTTGAAGCCTAGAAAGGTTCCTAAAAAGATTATAGTTGAAGTGGAAGAAGTGGAAATCTTGATAACAAATTGCCTACTTGAGTATCCAAATCCAAAGCCATCGAACATGTGAATCTTGGGAGTTTTTGAAGGTGATTTTTTCTAATTCTAAGTGTATTTAAGCTTGAGTGATAACTTTGTTCACTAAAAGGGAGTTGATAGTAAGACGATATCAATTTTAACAGTAGAAGATCATTGGACCATTGAAAAGTGTAACCCTAGAAGAGAACAACTCCTAATTTACTTCAACTTATGTGTGGAAGTACTCAACCACATTAGGGTAGCAACCAAAATTTGCTAATCATCTCATAGAATTAATAGTCTCAAGAAAGCTAAAAACTTTGCAATATTGGACTAACGAAAACATGTCTGCTATGCCAGATTCTACAAACAACAGGGTTCGGGGAATAAGGGTTACTCATAACAATAAGTGCATTTCTATTCCCTATCCAACTAATTATTGCTTATGACTTATCTCTCTCATACATTGTACTACACACATACACAGCAATAAGAATAATCATTGAAAGAACAAACACCTATGTTATATCAAAACTCTATGAGTATCCCATACAATGAAGGTGTTGATATATTTGGGTAGTGATGTGTGTGAACACACTAGGACCATCAGGGCACTTTATTCCCTCTTTAGGAGGTTTTTTTCACTGGTCGCTCATTCAGTATTCTATGTTGTGCTCCAAGCTTCTTCTTGTTCCTTGTGTTGTTCACGCGCTTTTGTACACCTCGAACTCCAGCAATTGGTATCAGAGTAGGTCCTCACTTCATCTAGGGCCTCATCGATACCCCTCAAGTCATAGTCTCAAAATTGCACGAAAATTGATGAGCACACTCAAGGCGATTAGGATTTCAAAACTGCTTTGCTATGTGTTGTCAAAATCATGATCTAAGCTCGTTTCGACCTTCAAACCCACTATTATATTGCCTATGTATGCAATTTTGTCTTTTTGTGCCAAAGATATATACAAGTTTTGATTTGCCAATATAAGCAGCTCAAAGTTTGCTATAGGTTTAGCAGAACTCAATAGTGTAGTTTTGTTCAAATTTTTGAGATATAGTCATTTTTCTGCATCAACATATTCTGACAATGGCCATGGATGAAAGCATTGATGTATTTCGTATGTTGGTTATTGAGGATAAGTTGGACAGTACCGATTACCCATTATGGGCTTATATGATGCGTTATGTATTGGTTGCAAAAGAACTGTGGAATATTGTGTAGGGTGTTGAAACTCGTTCTATTACACCTGTAAATACACTTATTGAAGTTGATGTAGATGGCCTTGAAGATGGTGATATTCTTCAGGTTCCTGTTCATACTGTGATTCTTGATACACCTACTATAGAGCAACTTTGTGGGCAAAGGTTAATGGATCTCATATACTAGTACGCAAAAATCTACTAATTCTACACAATCAAAGAAGGATGACAAAGACGAGAAGAAAACAAAAAACAGAAATCGTTTTGCAAATACTATAAAGAAAATGATCATGTCATAAAAAGGTATCCAAAACTGGCTGCAAAGGAGGCTAGAATGGTTATTACAGAAGCTTCTACACCCAAATTAGAGTCTACAAATCTTGTGCAAAATGAAGAATGGGTATTTACTAGTGTTTGGAGTTATGAATAATCTTCTCACGAAGAGTGTATGTCTGCAGTAGACTTAGATGTTTGGTACTTTGATAGTGGGGCAATCAGACATATTACCTTGCAATGCAATTTCTTCACTTCACTTGAGCCTGCACCTACAGGGAATCCTATCACATGCACCAACAAATCCTCTTATCCTATCATGGGAGTTGGTAAGATCATTCTGACTATTGTTGATGGTAGTTCATTCACATTGTTGGATGCTTTATTTATGCTAGGGATCAAGAAAAATATGTTATCAGTTTCAGCATTAGCCAAGATCGGCTTGGTCGTGAAATTTGTTGATGACACATGTACAGTTCATGATTTGTCAAATGGTGAAGTAATTATTGCTTTTAGCATTTTATGTCGTGGGTTGTATAAGCTCGTAGATTATGCAAAATCTTTGAATGATTCAACATGTTTAGTTCAAGATTCTTAGGCTATGTCAGATGCAAAGCTTTGGCATGCACGCTTAGGTCATCTAAATTTTGCTAGTTTCCTACACCTACAAAAATTGCAAATCATGTCCTCTTTGCCGAAACTTGAGGCACCTCCTAAACATGTCTATGAGGGCTGTATTTTGGACAAAATGCAGTGTTCCTCCTTCCGAAAAGATGGTTTAGTTTGAGCTACTCAAAAATTGCAGCTTGTTCATAGCAATGTTTGTGATCCTATGCTGACACCTTCTTTTGGGAACTCTCTTTTCTTCATGACTTTCATTGATGATTTTTCTAGGCATGAATGGGTATATCCATTAAAAGCAAAGTCTGAAGTGTTTATGTGCTTCAAACGATTTCTAATTTTGGATGAAAATCTACCAGCATGTAAAATGGGCACCTCTGTTTTGATCGAGGGGGGGAATATATGTTTTAATGCATTTCTAGTTGAACATGGGATAAAACATTAGTGTACATTGTCATATACGCCTCAAAAAAATGGATTTTTTGAAAGGAAGAAGAGGTCACTCATGGATATGGTGAGTGTATGGTCAAGAGTCAGCCTTTACCACATAGTTTATGGCTTGAGGTTGTTATGTGTGCACCATATGTACTTAATAGGTGTCCCACTAAAGTATTACAATTTATCACTCCAGATGAGTCTTGGCATGGTCGCAAGTCATCTGTTGCTCGCATGCATGTCTTTGGTTTTTTGGCAAGTAGATGGTGGAATAGGTTTGTGTCAAATCAAATATATTGAGACATTATTGTAGCATTTTTGCCTTGAAGACTACAAACCTATTGCCACGCCTATGTGGATGCTTGATTTACTTATGCATTACTCAGCCATATATTAAGTTTGCTTTCTCATAGACAAGTAGGTTTATGCATTTCCCAGGTGTCAAGCATCGGCAGACAGTTAAGTGCATATTTCACTACTTGAGTGATACCCGGCTACTTGGATTGTTTTATCCCTAGGGGCCATCACTACCGCCAGATTTACATGCTTTATTTTACTCTGAATGGGTTGGTTGCTATGACACTTATGTGTCCACCAGTGCTTTTTGCTTCATGCTTGGTAGCTCATGTATATCTTGGTTGAGCAACAAACAACCTACTATGGCCACTTCTAGTTGTGAGGTTGAGTATAGGGCAGCTTTCACAAGGAGTGTTGAGTGTGTGTGGCTCAGATGCCTTATGGCTGATTTGGGTGTTCGTCAGTCTTTTGCCACCACCATCTTCACTGATAGTCCGAGCACATTGGCAATTGCAAGGAACCCTTTGTTCCATGCTTGCACTAAGCACGTTGAGGTGCACTATCATTATGTGAGGGAGAGGTTCTCTACTGGAGAGATCAATTTGGCATATATGCCCACATAGGAGAACATTGCAAACCTTTTCACAAAGGCTCCACCTAGGGAGAAGTTTGAAGCTTTGCACAAAGCTTCAGGCTTACTTCCTTTCGTCGATTGATTCCACATAGCTTAGCACTTCTTTATACATGAGTGCAAGCTCCTCATTCGACACATCACTCCTAGGGAGGATTTGTAGATGTATTTATGTAGTGATGTGTGTGAACACACTAGGACTATCGCACTTCTTTCCCTCTTTAGGAGGTTTCTTTCCCCTAGTTTGTATATATGCCTATAACCCTAGTGGATCACTTATCTTTGTACATTCTCTTGGTAATACATTCAGCATTGTGTGTTGTTCTCCAAGCTTCTTCTTCTTCCTTGTGTTGTTTGTGTGCTTCCGCAAACCTCAAACTCCAATAGAAGGTACATGGAGTAGGATTCAATTCTCGACTACAATGGCTACAAGAATATAAATCGGTTGATGTCCACATAAGTTCTAATGAAGTATAATTTACACGGATTTTGGAATTTATAAGGCATCTTGAATCCATATCGATGGCAACCTAACACTGGACCAGACCCAATAATATAGATTATCTTTAGTTTCCTAAGGAGGATGCATGATTCTATCAATATGATACAAAAAATTCATCAAATACATACTCAAGTTGAGTAATAGAATCATTTGCCTCGTACTAAAATTCTTGTGTAGAATATTCCAAAGTACCCCACTCGGCTTTCAATGTTGCTTCACCTACTTTTGCTTTAGCATAGACTAAAGAAATACTTTCCATAAAATTATGGCTTATTGTAGTAGCATCTGCAATTTTTGAACAAAGTTGGGAAATTTGTTTCGCATTCTACAGGAGATCTAAATAGTTGGCCTCCACTTGTTGTTGCAGCTCAATCTAGAATTTTTGAAGATATATAATATGATTCTCTATCTACAAAAATGAGGGCTTTATCATTCAAGATCAATTTTGCATCCTAAGGCTAATGTTCTAATTCTTTAGTGCTATTTAGCTTAGTGATTGCAGCCTATAAGTTATTTGTTAAAGATAAAATTTGAGTTTTCAAAATATTTCTTTTGATCTGCAACTCAGCTACCCTATTCTACAATTGGTCCTTATCAAGCCAGACTATTATTATTTGTTCTCATGCATCTTTCACTTGATCATGAAAAATATGTTGCTCTTCTTCCCCTCCATCTAATATGGCTTCAAAATCTAAAATAACTATTCATAGCTTGAACTTGCTCATCACAAATGTTAGCTTGGCCCACCAAATTGTCTTGAAGTTCAAGATGCTATTGGGTGAGCTGAACAACTTGTGCTTGAAATCGTTGGAACTATGCTTCATCCCATTGTGAAGTAGTTTATTCCTTGTCCATTTGCAGAGAGCATATGGTAAGTAATTGGGTGGCATCAGCTAAGGCTTGTGAAGTGATAGGCAATTGGGTGAGCCAAACAATTTGTGTTTACAATTGTTGGAACTCTGCTTCATCCCATTGTGAACTAGTTTCTTCCTTCTCCATTTGTAGAGAACACATGGTAAGTAATCGGGAAGCACGGGTAAATAGAAGGGTAACAAGCAATTGTTAGTAGCGAAACGTGGCTTATATTACTACATCAAGGGTCCTTAATATGCTCATTGAATGTAGGAAACTTGAGAGAATCCTTAGAATGTTGCTCTTTTTATTTTTCAGTATGGGAAAATTGATCTGTATGGAATTGAGTGCAACTAATTGGGTATTGATCTGGATTAGGGGGATGTTGCTTAGATTCTTGAGACTGGCAAAATTCTTCTTGTCACCTGAATTCATCTTGCTACACAACTGCCTTTGCTTATCCTTATGACAATTGGTGTTCTATCGTGAGTGATCATTACTCTACTTTTGCTGCTGCTACAACCTCTTCTTGAAGCCTACGAGCTTAATCCTCCTAAAAAGTAGAAGAAGTGTCATGCTCTTGGGCCTTCTTGAGTTGTTTTTCATCTTCTCATCATAATGCTTCTTTAATTATTTCAACCTCGAGCCTCTTTTGCTCACACTCCTCTTCAGTTTCCAAGATCGGTTCTTTGGACTCATCATGTCACTTTAGTTCTCACAGGAAAGTCTCCATTGACACTTCTATGACCTATCAAACTATGGACAAAGGAGCTTTCAAAATCAAAAGATCAAGGAAAATACCTAGTTTGGTGTCCAAGGTTTGAGCCATCTAGAAGATGCACTTCTTGCCTAAGTTTTATGAAGAAGATCTCAGTCCAATTGACACTGACTCCCTCTTCTACCACTTCCACAAACAAAGAATACAACATCTGAGGAACTCCATAATGTTTTTTTTGTAGATTCAAAGCTAAAGTAACCAATCGCAAGCCGATCTTCCATGGTGATTGGCCAAGCAACCATACGTATTTGTTCACCTGAATAGGGTTAACCAAACATTTCCTCCATCTCCTCATGGGGAAGTGATATCAACATTGCTTAAGGTGAGGCATTGAGCGATATAAGGCACATCAAGCCGAACTTAGGCCTCTTTGTTAATAATCATGTTGAAAATGTGCAATTCTCCCTTTTGGTGCTCCATCTGCTCATTCATCTATAGCAAAAAGGAGAGATCCATAGGGCATACATGAATTTGTTTCCAGTCCACCATCGCATAGTTCCGCGGATCTCTAGCATGAAACAAATACATTTTCACTTGGGGAAGTCAATGAGGAACCTGCAACATATGCATAGTGAGAGAAGTTCATCAGAACATTTGTGCTAATAGATCTAAAAAGTTGACAACATCAAGCACAACAAATGAGTAATATTCCAAAAAATGTTGAGAGAGTTAGATTGCACTCTAGTTTAGAAAAGCCTCAATTAGTAGGTAAGGAATTGTATCATAGTGCATGCAATGAAAAATTTGAGAGGAAAATCTCTCGACCTGCCAACCATAATGCATGATGTTATACATGACAAAATTCCATGGCATTTAAGGCATAAAATGAGCACATTCTTCCATTCCATTTTTTGTTTTTCCTATTTATGTATGTATGTATCTAGTAGTAGGCAATCTTGAACCACAATCCATCAACTAGGAATAGTAAATTCCATCAGAACAATAGCCTCCAATCCATAAACCAAGTTAAAGGGAGTAAATCTAATGGAAACTTTATAGCAAGTATGGCATGCCCATAATATTATAGGTAGATATTGTTCCCATTTTATGGTATATTTTGATGGCTATGTACCGCAATGGATTCACCTTTCAAAAGCTCCATGAGATGCCCTCATGTTAGAAATATGACCTCCAAATGCCCTACACAGTACTGCACATAGATTTGCAGAAATACATACAGAACACAACATTGTACTAAGAGCATGAACATAGATGCGGTCGATCTTCGAGTATGTGGCTGACCATGCCACTTTATGCTTTATTAAAGAACATATACAAAAGTTTCTAGTGGCCATTTGGCCTTTCACATGGACACTAATGATAACAATCTCTTACTAAAGGCCAATATGGATAAAGTGACTATGGATAAAATGAGTGTAAGTATATAGATTATACCTCCACCTGATGGGCATGTTACAAAGTATACAAGTAGCCATGTAAGGTCATGAGTCAAGTAACCCCCATCAAGTGACAACAGTTTCATGAGCTATCTTGTGGTAGAACTTTAGTCAAAGCATCTGCAACATTATCTCGAGTATGAACCTTCTCAAGAATAATGCACTCAGTGGCTAAGAAATCTCCAATGAAGTGATACCTCACCTCAATGTGGTTGGTCTTTGCATGATAGTCCAGATTCTTAGCCAAAGAAATGGCACTTTGACTATCACTAAGAAAACGAGGTACATGTAGAGGTAGACCCATATCCAAAGTAAGACGAGAAAGCCATAATGCTTACTTACATGCCTTACTTGTTGCAACATAATCTACTTCTATAGAGGAAACAATTGTACATTCTTGAAGACCAGGTCCCCCAGAGATAGCACCTCCATCAAAATGAAAAATTTACCCTGATGTAGACTTATGATTGTTTACAGAACCAGCATAATCAAATCTATGTAACCAATAATGGATGTCTTCCCTCTAGCCAAGCATAGACACTTGTCCTTAGTGTCACTCACATATCTCGAAATCAACTTGACCACTTCTCAATGCTTCTCTAAAAGATTAGAAATATATCTCCTCACAACTCCCACTACAAATGCAATGTCTGGTCTCGTGGCTACCATAGCATAGATGAGACTACCAACAGCAGATTGATAAGGAATTTTGTTCATGAATTCTTTTCCCTCATCTAATTTGGGGCAATCATCCTTGCTCAATTTCACATATGTGGGTAAGGGTGTACTCAACACCTTTCCACCTTGCATATTGAACTTGTGAATTACTTTGGATATTTACTCACTTTGAGATAAGTATATGCATCTTTTACTCCTATCACGAGTAATGCACATGCCAAGAATATGTTTGGCATCCCCCAAATCCTTCATATCAAATATCTTACTCAACTTCTTTTTGAGAATTGACAATTCATAAGAGGACTTCCCAGCAATCAACATATCATCAACATAAAGTTTCAAGCATGTCAAGCAGCCAACTACGCATCTCTTTTTCTAGAGAAAATGATCCTCATTGCTTTGATAATAGCCTTGAGACTTTATAAAAGCATCAAACTTTTGATACCATTGTCTAGGGGACTATTTAAGTCCATATAAGCTCTTCTTCAACTTATAGACTAGGATTTCTTTGCCAAGAACTACATAACCCTCTGACTGTTCCATATAGATCTCATATGTAAGCTCTCCATGCAAGAAAGTAGTTTTCACATCCATTTGTACTAGCTCTAAGTCCCTCGTTGCAACAAATCCAAGCAACATCCGTAGGGTAGTCATGACCACTAGAGAGAAGAACTCCTCAAAATCAACACCATGTTGTTGTTTAAAACCTTTTGCAACAAGTAGTGTTTTAGAATTTGGAGAAGCACTATCTGATGTGAATTTCATCTTATATGCCCATTTACATGGTAAATCTTTCCTACCCTTTGGCAAAGGTACTAAATCCCAAGTACCATTCTTGTGAATAGAATCCAACTCACTCTTCATGGCACGCTCCCATTTGACATGATCCTTTGTTTGCATAGCCTCTTTGTAGCAAGAAGGCTCACTAGCATCTATTAGCATATTATAATCCAAACCTAGAACATATCTATCAAGTGGATGTGAGACACGTGCTCAATAATTGCTGAATAAGAACATTTGTAGACTGATCTAATTGGACATTCTCTTGAACATCCCTATGTGCAACATTTTTATGTATGCTAACTAGAGGAATAGTATCCTCAAACACCACTCTTCTCGCTTGAACCTCCTCAATGTGTTGTTTATGCATCTTAGACTCATTGAAAATGACATCACTCATTTTGATCACTGACGTTATTTCACAATCCCATAAGCAATACCCAAATTGGCCTTCTCAACCATATCCAAGAAAAACACATTTCTTTCACTTATGGTCCAGCTTTTGTCTAAGATTCTTGTGTATATGAACATATGCTTCACCTCCAAAAACTCAAAGATCATCATAATATGGTGGCTTCCCTATCCATAACTCTTGTGCCACTTTTAGACCTTTGGCAGTACTAGGTGAAAGGTTAATCACATGAATTGCAATCAATAATGCTTCTACCCAAAAGCCTTGTGAAAGGTTTGCATGATACAGCATAGAAACTACTCTAACCTGAATAGTTATATTCATCCTTTCAACCACACCATTTTGTATTGGGGAATAAGGAGTTGTAAACTCTCTACAAATTCCTCTAAACTAACAGAAAAAGTTGGATTCATGTGAGGTATACTCACCCCTATTATTAAGTTTAGTTCTTTTTTCAACCTCAACTGAAGCAAGCCATTTTTTGAAAATAGGGAATACCTCATCCTTTGATTTGATAGGATATATCCAGAATTTTCTAGTAGCATCATCTATGAAAGTGACAAAGTAAAGAGAACCACCTAATGACCTTGTGGACATAGGACCACACACATCTGTATGAACGAGATCAAAAGACTGAATTGAAGAGTCTATATGCATTTTATGCACATTTCTAGTTTTCTTTCCGTATAGACAATGCTCACAAAATGAAAAATTAGAGAAAGATAACATGGGTAGGTGGTCATAAAAAGAAAGGTTTTCCATTCCACGATGAGATATATGGCCCAAAAGGCATGAAAAATACAAATCATAGGCTATGTATAACAATTAACAAGTGTTCTTTCTATGATACAAATAAAGGATAAAGTGATCCAGCTTTGCTTCCTTTTGCAATAATTGTATTGGCCTTTGATATGCAAAAGGACTAAGCATAGAAGACTACCTTGTAACTAAGATCATCAAGCTGACCAATTGACATCAAACTCTGGGATAACTGAGGTATATGGCATACATTGTGCATAGTAAATTTTGAACCACCAATGAAGTGCACAAGCACATCTCCAATCTTGACAATGTCACAGTGGTAAGAGCAACTAAGTCTCATAGTACCAAAAGACTTTGCTGCATAAATAGAGAACCATTCTCTATGTGATGTCTCATGGAAAGAAGCATCAGAATCTAGCAGCCATGTGTGGGAAAGAGGATCAGCCATAAGAGCCATAAGAGCCATAAGAGCCTCAACAGGCACAGTATTGTCAAGTGTCAGCACATCATCATCATCAGAAATATCATTGATTTCTTCAATCTCACAGTCAAAGTAGATGGTGCAGGTGGCAGTTTAACATGCCCATCAATATTCTGCCCTATAACTTTAGCATTATTTAGTGCATACCAGTCTTTCTTCATGTGTCCTTCCTTATGAAAATAATGGCATTCAATATCCCTCTTCCTTGATTTACTTCTACTATTATTTTGTTGACCATTCCTTTCCTTGTTCTTGCTCCTACCACATGATTCTTTCCTTGGTAAGAATCGCAAACATTATATGCATCTCCACTCTAAATCCCAACCATAGAATGTCTATGAATCTCCTCACTCAAGAGTGCTCCACATATGTCATCATGGAACAATTTACCACCATGTGCACTATTGCTAGTAGTTGTGCAAAATGTATCCCATGATGATGGCAAGGTGCATAACAACAAGATTACTTTTATTTCATTATCCATCTCCATTTTTTTAGCCTATAACTGAGAGAATATAGCATCAAACTCATTCAGATGAGAAGCAACACTATGTGTGTCATTCATGTGAAGATCATATGAGTTTCTCATGGGATACACTTTATTTGATGTCATTTCTTTTTCATGTGTATTGCATAACTTCCTTCAAAGCTACTCTACACTTTCACAGTCCAATATTGTAAAGTAAACATTATCTTCTAGGTGTAATTGAATGGTAGACCTAACCATTTCATCCAACTCATCCTAATCATCTTCATCCATGTCAGCATGCTTCTTTGAGATTCCATTTATTGGCTCCCGTTGCCTCCTTTGAATCAACACATCTTTAAACTGATTCTTTCATAGAGCATAGTTTTGTGTCATCAAATATTCATATCTCAAAATGGTCTTTGCCTTGCAAGCTTGATCTCCTCCTGGGAACACTTGCACTAGAACCTAATCCATGAGATGTGCCTCAGATCTCTAATGCCATGACAATAGAGAATTGAATAGAACGATAATGGAACTAGAAGAGTCCAAAGACAAATAAAGCTCAAAAAGGGATGACCAAGTGTCAGTTTCTGGGAAAAAATCAACAAAGTCCTCCCAGAAATATAGTTAATGAACAATAATGACCAATCAAAAGGATTATGTGAGAATATATGTGCTCACATCAATGTGTATCAAGGAGTAAATCAACCACTCTATAGTTGATGAAACAAAAACTGGAAAAATTTTGCTAGATTATCCTCTGAAAAATGAGTATATGACCAATGTGAAAAGCTCATGAACCTACAAGTATTGACATGTAAACCTGCATATTCAATCACTGACTCTATTGCATATAATCAATTAACTGAAAGAAGCCAATTAAACTTATCATGCACCTATAAACAACTATCGTACATCTTCTATGGCAAGTCTTGGTAAGTCTTCCACCTACATCACCGAGGAGACTCCAACACCTTGGTGTCTCCCACTTAAGAAAACATCACCATGACCCTCTTTATCAATGTCAAAGGCTTATGCAAAACATAACCGCTATATCACTGACCACATGGAGGTACATAAGTAGTATCCACAAAAGCATACATAGTGTGTATGTGATCAATATATGTATCAAAACGGCACTAAAAGGCTGAGTTCACATCCCAAACACTAGCCAACAACACCTGCAAGTGTTTTTCAACTATGTTCTTTTCCCTCAAAAAACTTGCATAGACTTGCGGTGGCTATTCCCACCACAACTAAAACCTTTCAAGAAACCTATAGATTTACTAACATGGCTGAAAACATAGCCCCAAAGGTGAATATTTGATTTCAATGAAGTACAAAGAGTGCTCTTCTTGATGTTCTTGAACTTGTGTAAAGAGAACTATGGACAAAAGTACTCCAAAATGACTCCAAGAATCACCCCCAAAATGCTTCAAAATAGGCTTTGAAAACAAATAATGAAGCTTTGAGGTCCCAAATCATGTTCAATTTAATGTTAACCTTAATCTTTCCCCTTTTTAAAACACCACAAGAGTGTAGCTTATTGACAAGAAATTTCTGATTAAGCGAGCTTCGGGGGGAACAGTACTAGGATGGGTGACCTCTTGGGAAGTACCAGGAACCTCCATCTTCCTTGATCATTGGGTTCCTCCCTTGCATGTAGCCAATAGTGCCAATGGTGACGACAAGGTATGCCAAGGTCTATGCCTTGGTCATTGCCTTAGTTGTAGGCCTTGAAGAAAGCCTTGGGTGGCCAGGTAGATGCTTACTTCACACCCACAAAAGGAACAAAGCTTTTGCATCTAGATTTTATGATACTGGTGAAGTATTTCAATGGATATGCACCACAATGGATTATCCTTTCTAAGAGCTCCATGAAGATACCATCATGCTAGAATTACGAGCTCGGGATGCCATGCACAATACCCCACACAGATCTGCAAAAATACACAGAGAACAAACAACAACAATGAGAGCACAAACACAAATGTGGTGGAACTTGGAGTTTGCGGTTGACTAAACCACTATATGTTTTATTATAGAACATACACAAAAGTGTCTGGTGGCCATTTGGCCTTTCACATGGACACTAATGGTAATAGTCGAGATGCTCTGACAAAATTTTTTGTAACATCAATAAGAGCACCGTAGTAGTACTTTTAGATAATCCATTGGCCCAAGGATAATAAGGAGTATTAAACTTATGCTCCATTTGATAATAATCACTAATGGCATGAATTAAGGTAATTCAAGAAATGAGTGCCCCTATCTGAGACTAATTCCAAAGGTAATCCAAACTAAGGAAATAGTTTCTGGATGAGAATCTCGCCACACTACCAGTAGAAGCATGGTGTAAAACCCAAGCCTCTACCCATTCGTGAGGAGGAACACAATGGAACCAAACGCTTAGAAGATTTTTATAGTAAAGTTGATGATAATAGAAAAGTGACACCTACATAAAGCGAGCATTTTTTCAGTTGTCGATTGTAAATGTGCAAGAGGAACACTAGTTGTGAGAAAGGACATCATTTCCATACCAAGTAGGTATTCCTAAATTTGATTCCTCTACATTATTGACATGGAACAATTCCACATCCATAAAAGAGTCATCCACCCCCATCAAAGGTTTGATGGAGAGTGTTAATCTCCAAAAGAATAAGTTATCATTGATGTTAGACCACCTCTATATCAAGAACAACTCAAAACCTCAACCAATTTTGGAAGACCAATACCAAATTACCAAAATTTTGAACTAACTATGACCAAACTTCACACACAAAAAGTCTGCTTCACTTAATCCACTCATAGACTGATCAAATGTGTAAATCTTCCAATTAGACTTTGTATGAGTTGTTGCCTAATTTTACGTACCTTCTCGAAGTTAAATTTTCTCAAAAGGTTTAGTAAATCTTGAGATTTACTCCGAACAATTCACCTATGTCTAAAATTGTACTTCTATATAGTCAACTTTGACACCTGCAACTTCTAATGCATAGTTCTCTCAAACTAGAAACCATTTATTCCAATGCATTTAGCCATAGGTAGCTTACCTTTCAACTTAAAGAATGAGTGTTTAGTTGCTCAAAACTTTACACTATGGAAAGAGAACTGACCAAAACATTATCATCGAATTTGCACTTGCTGCAGTCTTCTCTTCTTCATATTTACACATGTAAATGTTCCTACTTAAAATTCTCTCAATATGATCATAATTAGGATCTGAAAATTTGTACAGAGGTCACTCAACCATAGACTTAGACTTGTACAAAATCATTTTACAAAAGGATAAACACAAAAGGAGCATTGAGCAAAGATCGAGGTGCAACTTTTCTCTTATTCACGAAAACATTACAGCTGATTGATGAGACATTCTCATCACTTTTAAAGTGTCTAATGACTCTTACAACTTGTTATTCATCATCTCTCTATATGCCCCATCTTTCTACTTGTATATATAGGCATATATGTACAAACTCATCACTTATTCAAAAGTATATGTAACCTCACTACACGTTTAATGTACACGTATATACAAGTCTTCATTTACTAGTCTTCATGCTTCTGAATTTGATCTTTGCTTCATTCTTTGACTTCAAACCTTTGTCCTAATCACCAATTGTTGATTGTCCTGCACCAACAGCTCCCCCTCAATCATCAATTGTGATTTTCTCCAACTTCTTTATACCTTCCATGTCTTTGAATCTCTATAATTTTGGTCCATCCAAGCTTTTGGTTAGCATGTCTGCAATCTGATCTTTTGTTGAAGTATGTATGACTTCAATCTCTTTATCATTCACCTTCTCTCTCAAAAAGTGATATGGAATCTCAATATGTTTAGTCCTAGCATGAAACACAAGGTTAGCAGCTAGATACAATGAGTTCATATTATCTCCATGAATACTAGGTGTATTGTGAATGATATCAAAACTCCTCATGAGAGTCTTCAACCATATAACCTCCTTTGCAGCTTCAATCGTACCTTTATACTCTGCTTTTGTGGATGACAAAGCAACTGTATGTTGCGTCTTAGAACCCCAAGAGATTAATTTATCTCCCACATAACATAAGTACCCATAGGTTGATCTCCTATCATCAGGATTACTTGCCCAATCTATATCACTATATATCTTGATGTTTGTATCTGATGTGAAACCATAATACAAACCTTCCTTGAGTGTACCCTTAATGTATCTTAACACCCTTTGTCCTGCAACCCAATGTTCTTTCCTAGGACAATGCATGAACTGAGACAACACACCAACCGCATATGACAAATCAAGCGTGGTCAATGTAGCATAGATTAAGCTACCAAACAAACTTTGATACAACTTCATATCCTTGAATTCTTCTCCTCCATATCTGCTTAGCTTGTGATTCACCTCCATTGGAGTAGGTGCTACCCTGCAATCTTCCATTTTAAACTTGACTAGTAGATTCTTCAAATACCTTTCGTGAGTTACATATACTCCATGTTGAGTATATGAAATCTCCATTCCGAAGAAGTATGAAAAGTCTCGCAAATCACTGATCTTAAGCTCTTTCTCCATTTGCTTCTTAAGTCCTTGTATGCCCTTCTCATCTATACCTGTAAGAACTATATCATCAACATATATGCAAATGTAAATAAATCCATCATCACTTGCTTTAACAAGCAAACTACTACCTGCCTTAGACACTTGGAAACCAAGTTCCTTCAAGAACTTAACAAGTCTCTAATTCCATGCCCTCGGGGCTTGATTCAAACCATACAAAGGTCTCTTGAGCTTACATACATATTTTGAATACCTTTCATTCCTTGAAACCTTTTGGTTACTCCATGAAAACATCATCTGAAATGTAACCATTTAGAAAAGCATTTTTCACATCTAATTGACATAACTTCCAACCTTTACATGCAGCAATAGCTATAAGTGTCCTTATAGTTGTCATCTTTGCCACACGACTATAAGTCTCATCATAATCTATACCATATGTCTGAGCATACCCTTTCACAACAAGTCTAGCTTTATACCTAGACACACTTCCGCCAACCTTTCAGGTGGGCTAAGCACATGTTGGCCCATTTTGTTCCAACACCATCAAATTCTTCTTTACCTAGGCTACCCTCAACACAATCACCTCTCTCATATCCACTAGAGCCATTGAAAGAGTCAAAGGAGCTCACAATTTCATAGGATACCATGGACAATACGTACCACACAGGATCTGGCTTACCAAAGGTGGACCACCTTGTGGTAGTCATCATTTATTATTTGGTGACTAAACATGAACATCATGGTTTAATCTACTCTATCAGAAAATTTTGGCATTATTGTTGGGTTGTTCCTTTACATTCCATGTGGACCACTCAACTTTTCTTTATTTAGTAAAGCAATAGAATTTGGTAGGTCGACTTGCATGATGGGTATTCGTATTGCAAGACTTTTGAATACGATGTCATTCATCACCCAGGATCTTCTCATTTCATAGCAAATTTTTTATCTCGCTTGGATATTGGTGAGCCTTGTTGGTGCACGACAATCAAAATTTGGTGATTAGGACAAAGGTTTGAAGTCAAAGAATGAAGCAAAGATCAAATTCAGAAGCATGAAGACTAGTAAATGAAGACTTGTATATACATGTAAATTAAACTTGTAGTCAGGTTACATATACTTATATGCCTATATATACAAGTAGAATAGATGGGGCATATAGAGAGATGATGAATAGCAAGTTGTAAGAGTCATTAGACACTTTAGAAGTGATGAGAATATGTCTCATCAATCAGATGTAATGTTTTCCTAAATAAGAGAATTGCACCTCGATCTTTTGCTCAGTGCTCCTTCTGTGTTTATCCTTTTGTAAAATGCTTTTGTACAAGTCTAACACTTGAGTGACCTGTGTACAAATTTTCAGACCCTAATTGTGATCAAGCTGAGAGGATTTTAAGTAGGAACAAGAGAAGACTGCAGCAGGCACAAATTTGATGATAATGTTTTGGTCAATTCTCCTTCCACAATGTAAAGGTTTGAGCAAATAAGCACTCATTCTTTAAGTTGGAAGATAAGCTACATATGGCTAAAAGCATTTGAATAAACGGTTTCTACTTTGAGAGGACTATGCATTAGAAGTTGCAAGTGTCAAAGTCGACTGTATAGAAGTACAATTTTAGACATAGGTGAATTGTTTGGAGTAAATCTCAAGATTTACTAAATCTTTTGAGAAAATTTAACTTAGAGAAGGTACAAAAGCACTAGGGGATACCTCATACAAAGTTTCGTTGGAAACTTTACACATTTGATTAGTCTATCAATGGATTAAGTGAAGCGGACTTTCTGTGTGTTAAGTTTGTTCATAGTTAGTTTAAAATTTTGGTAATCTCGTATTGGTCTTCCAAAATTGGTTGAGATTTTTAGTTGTTCTTGATATAGAGGTGCTCTAACATCAAGGATAACTTATTCTTTTGGAGATTAACAGTCTCCATTAGTGGTATCAGAGCAGGAGTCATCAAAATTGAAGAAAGGAGGACTCCAACCATTGCAGTTATACAGAAATTAACCTTTGAAGATTCAAAAGGTCAAAGTTTGAAGTGAAAGCTAGAGAAGGAGGCCTGAAGTTATCAAGAAGATCAAAAGGAACTACATTCAAAGTAAAGGTACATCTATTATTCATAAAGCTTGAAGAATTCATTACACAGGTGAAGAAAGGATGGGAGATTCTTTTCAGATAGAGAAATTGGATAGAGAAATCTATCCTGCTTGGTCAATGAGGATGGAAGCTCATCTTATGAGCAAAGACTTGATTAGATACATTACAGGTGAAGAAGAAAAACCAGAATTTAAAGATCCTAGTGTTCCAACTAGGGAGGAGCTCACAGATTTGAAGGCATGGATGAAGAAGGATGCTCAAGCAAGGAGCATTATCTATATGGATGATTACTTGCTATCTCATATTAGAGGACTTGAAAGTGCAAGTGAGACGTGGAATGCTTTGGAGGAGCATTTCCAAAACACTGCAAAGTCAAGGAAGGCATCTTTATGGGCAAAATTCACCACATTCAAGAAGAATGCTTCTCAATCCATTTCTGATTATGTAGCAAGGATGAAGGATATTGCAGATGCATTAGGAGTAGTTGATGAAGATATTGAAGAGGACAAATTGGTCAGACAAGTTCTTACAGGTTTGAGGAGATGAGAAATGGAAGCCATTCATTTTATCTACTTAATTGCCACTAGATCATTTCACTCTTGATTTGAATCAATTGCTAGGACATATGCTACCCTTTGAGCAGGATATCAAAGGTGATGTTGATAAGAGTACAAGTCAAGCAATGTATTCAAAGGACAAGAACAATACTAACAAAGGAAAGTAGCAATTGAATGAAGATGAAGGCAATACTAGTCAAGCTAATTTCCTAAGAGAAAGAGGAGGTGGAAAGGAAGAGGAAGAGGAAGAAGCAATAAAGGTGGAGTCAAAGCTTGCTAGATTTGTGGTAAGACTAATCATTTAGCTCATGAATGTTGGCATAATAATCAGAATGGTGGAGGATACAATTAGAACTTTAATTCAAGAGGAAGAGGTGGTAGAAACCAAAGAGGTAATTTGAGAGGTAGAGGTAGTAGAGGTTTCTTTGGAAGAAATGCATGTAGAGGCTTTCAAAGTCAATCCTACAATAATACCTACTACAACTATGCTTCAAATCAGAAATAGGATTCAACCTTAATCATGAATGCAACTTGTGAAAGACAAAGTGAAGATCAAAGAGTCTTCTACCTTGACTTAGGGTGTAGCAATCACCTGAGTGGCAACATAGCTTTGATGACTGATTTGGAGAATAAAGTAAGTAATCATGTGTTCAAACAGGTGATGAAACAAAGCACGATGTGAAGTCCATTGGATCAGTTAAAGCTAAGGATGGAAGCACTCTTCTGAGTAAGGTTTTGTATGTTCCTACAATTCCAAAGAATCTGATAAGTGTAGGGCAAATTGTAGAGAAAGTTTATGAAGTAAGGTTCACTAATGATGGAGCTTTTGTGGAAGACCCTAGCAATGGGTATAAACAAATTGTTTCAGGAAAGAAAGACGGAAGGCTTTCACATTAAAGACCTAATGGTGCAGGTCAATGTATGACATACAGATGTGAGGCATGCCAATTAGGTAAGACTCATAAGAAATCATATAATAAGCATGGTTTCATGTATTCAGAGAAGCTTGAATTGGTACACAGAGATGTGTGGGGACCATCAAAGGACTTTAGCATTTATGGTTCAAGATATTATGTGATTTATGTTGATGATGCTACCAGGTGGATCACCATATATGTGATCAAAGATAAATCAGATGTGTTCAATACATTTAAACATTATCATGTGTATGTAGAAAGAATTATAGGGAAAAATTGAAGAGACTAAGGTCAGATGGAGGGGGAGAGTATTTCTCTAATGAGTT
Source organism: Ceratopteris richardii (assembly GCA_020310875.1). NCBI lineage: Eukaryota > Viridiplantae > Streptophyta > Polypodiopsida > Polypodiales > Pteridaceae > Ceratopteris > Ceratopteris richardii. The sequence continues at coordinate 52,785,972 of CM035408.1, forward strand.
CAGAGATTACTTATGGAAACTTGATGTTGCTCTTGCACTGTAGGATGAAGGAAAGACTCTGATTGTTGAAACTACTTACACAAATATGTAACTACAAGAGCGATCGACTCCTTGAGACTGAGCAAAACCATACTAGTCATAGGAGATTTCAACATGGCTTCTTGTTTCCATTGGTGATAGTCTTGAGATTCCCTACAATTAGCCCTCACACGGTCGATTCCATACAAAACAAGCATTGCAAACCCTTTCCTTCTAATAAATTACCACCATCCTTTTGGGTGTTATTAAATAATCATCTGATCCATTCGATGCCTTTATAATTTGTTTTACCTCCACTTGGTTGAGATGATGCATTTTTTGTGCTTCCTCAAACATTACCAACATCTCAAAGATGAATGTTATGTATATGTAGTAGGATAGCATGGTCCAAGATGCATTAATTCACGTTGAACTTGATTAGTGGCCACCACCTTATTATGTGAGTTATGTATACATTTTTTTGTATCATGATTCATGACATTACATATGGCACAATAAACCTGATTCAGTGTCCAATTTGCAACATGGTCATCATTCTGAAACTTAGTACAATACATCTTGGCACTATTGTAGGCAAATTTAGCAAAAGAAATAAAACCTTCCTAATCAATTTGTTTGGAATTAACATAAGCTCTTAATATGTCTTCCAAAATTTAATAGACTTTTCAATCTATCCATCAATCTAGGGATGTTCAATTGTATTTCAAATTTATTTTTGTTTCAAGTCTATGGAAGATTGCTCGCCAATCTCGCTGATAAATCTAGCATCTCTATCAAAGAGTATGACTACTAGAAGACATAGAGTCTGTAAAGTTGATTTACAAATATTTTTTCCCGTTCTACAATCTTACAAGTAGTGTTGACTAGTATAAATTGAGCTTAATTAAACAATCGATTACAACCCAAACTAAATCATAGCCTTTCTGAGTGCACGGTAATCCTTTAATGAAACCCATGGAGATGCTTTTCCATTTTCCTTTGAAAATCTCCAAAGGATGCAATAATCCTCCAATTTTCAATCTCTCGAACTTATTCATTTGATGTTTGTGGCAGTTTGATACATATAATTGTGCATCTCAATGTATGCTAGGTCAATGAAAATGTTGTTTCACTAGTTCATAGGTTCGTTAACACTTGGATGTCCTACATTTGGGGCAATGTGGCATTTGAAAAGTACGTGGGACACAAACCTTAACTTTATAACTTGAATATTCATCTTTGAGGAAATAATGTTCAAACTTTCCTTCATAGGTACTTTCTCTCATTTGCTTGTGCTCTCTCATATGCTTTCCATGCTTGATTATAGCTTAGATCATCTTTGCAAATGTCTTTCAAAGTAGAAATAAATTCACTTTTAAATCGGACAAAACCCAAATTCTTCAACATAAGTATTTGACTTAAGGTGTTTGCCACTACATTGATCTTTTGTTTTCTATGTATGAGTTTGTAATCAAACTCTTGAAGTTGTTCGGCCCATCTAGCTTTTCTACCTCTTAAATCTAATTGGTTTGCAAACCACTTGATGCTCTCTTGATCAAAGATAATTGTTACCTTAGATCCATACAAGTAATGGCACCACTTCTTAAGAGCGTTAGTTTTGAAAAATTGTTTAGGGCCCTATAGTCTACACACAATCTCATTGTTCCATCATTCTTTTGCACAAGGATGAGTGTGGCCCAAGGCAACTAGTTTGGCCATATAAAACCTTTCTTCAAATATCCTTTGATTTGTTTTTTTACTTCCATAGTTTGTACATATGGGAGTTTGTATGGGTTTTGAGATTTTTGCACGATTCCTAGAAACAAATATATGCAATGATCGATGTTTCCCTAAGAGGGTGGCAATGCATGAGGTACTTCATTAGGAACACCTTGAAAATTTATCAAAAGTTGTTAAACTTTAAAACACATCACTATGAATATACAAATATACATCAAAAACTTGTTTTGTATTAACATAAGCGTTTACATTAGTACGAAGGACTACAAATCATTGGGTCCTTGCTTTAGTGACCTACAAGTTTCTATATTTCTGAATTCGAAATCAAGGGAGTACTTAGAACATTATGCTCACCCTTGATTTTGTGCATGATCCCATCATGTTGGAATTCCAAAGTATTCATATAATAATTTTTGGAGGTTTCCCACAAGCTTCACACTTCTAAACTATGTCATTAGGCTTGACAAATTCATCCAAGAGATTTCTAATGGTATCTTACATGCCTCAATCTAACCTATGGATTGAGAGACACACCCTAATCTCTCTTGGATAGAGTTCTCAAAGCACTGCCTTCCTCCTCAATATCCTTTCACATGATAGAGTGCCCAAGAACCCTTGTTAGAGGCCATTGGGTCAGTCCACCTTTCCCAAGCCTACTTCCTATGCTCTGATACCAATGTTGGGAATTGAACTCACAAGCTCCCAACTAGGAGTATGATGGGCTAACCACTTGCCAAAAATCCATGCTTGAGGATTACTTCGTAATCCTCCCTCTTATGGTGTAGTTCAACCATCCCCTAGTTATCACTTGATTATGTTGATACCAATGAAGAATTACAATGACCACACAAAGAGATGTTTCTCTTTTTCCTCCCAACCATATGCCTCGACATATAGCTCTCTCCAAGGGACTACCTTCTATGGCAAGTAGATATTAACCATCCAAGTGTCAAGCATGTAACTACATGTGTGCCAAGTGTCCTAGTTAACTAAAGTTAACTCAAGTGGATGCTTGTAGAAGGCTCTAGATCTCTTGGGGCAAAACACTCCCATGATCTCATAAGACTTGAACCCAAGACCTCTTGCTTCCCATCAATATGACTTAACCACTAGACCAAACACCATTTACTACTCTAGAGATTGCTGCCCTACACAAATGACCAAATGATGTCCGATCTCAAATCCCCCTGAACCTATCCAACCCTCATGTCATAAACCTACTTTATAACACTTTCCCTTGCATCATGGACACTACATACCTATGCAACAAAGGCATCTAAGGAAGATCTAACTTTTTCAAAAGAGCATAATTGATAAAATTATTCATTGTTGAATCATCCACCATAATTTGTATGATGCGACCACTAACTCTTCCATGCAACATAACCAAATCATGTAGCCCAAATCCTTGAGACTACCATATGTTTTTGGAAACTTGGAATTGTTGGATAGTTTTATAGTGCATTATTTGTACTTGCCTAGTACTTGAATTTTCATCCAAATTTAAGGTTTCTATCAAATGAATCTATTTTCCCCTTTCCTTTCTCAAAGCTCTAAAGGCCCTATTGTGATATCCAAGCTTTAAGCACTTAAAACATAAATTGTCTTTTTATGCATGGTCAAAATCTTCTAGAGAAAGTATGTTTCTAAAAACATGAGGCTATTTATGTGTTCTACCCATCTTGTTCATTTGCCTTTACACTTAGTGGAAATCCCTATAAATTATAACTATCTTGCCGAATATCTAAGCTAGAATTATCCCCATGGATTTGTGCAATCTTTATCACTTCCTCGAGTGACTTTGATGCATGGCATTTAACTTCATTTCGAATTTGTGTACTTAGTCCTCTAACAAAACTACAAAGCCTATGAAAACCATCAGCACTACAAAACCATATCCAAGTGAATTATCGTGCAAAGGCTACTACGATCTAGAGAAGACAAGAGAGAAGTGCACCACACTTTAGCACACCTAATGATGAGCATGGAGGTAAAATTGGTAAGGGTCTATAACAATGGAGCAAGAAGAGAAATGAGAGATAGGTGTGCAATCCATTCCACAAGCTATCCATGAGCAAGAATTGTAAAGAGGTGGGATGCTATAAGAGAGAGCACTCTCTTTGATGTTGAATCAAAGGCACAAAAAGTGCATCGGTATACAAATGGAGATGGACCTAATATGTCCATGCAGTTAGTGATATGATGCTAATAGAGAGTGTGTGCCCGCCATGTCAAATATGTGATAGATATGAGTGCATCTACTCCAAAAGCATTAGCAAGCAATGATATAGAATCCTTCAACCAATGGTTGCTTTGTGTGCTCGTGGAAGATGCCATCAAGTTTGATCACCTCACATACATGTAGAGAGTGACAAAGTTCGGATGATTAATAGGGTGTTATCAATTCTAAACACCAAAATAATTGGTTGAATCCATTTCTAACCTTCATTTAACTACTATGAACATCACAACTAACAATGAAAAAGGAATGGAGAAAATATATTCAATGTCAACTTGGGATCCATTGTTCCCATTTGTATTCAAAGAAAATGAATGGCCTACTATTTGAGAAAGGGGAGAGGGAGAGAGAGGTAATCATGTTCTTAATGTATTTTAATCATTCATAACTTGTTTTGGTTTGTGTGTATCTTGATCCATGTTTCTAAATCGATATGCAAGTTTGATTTTATCCTCCTTAGACATCTTCCAATACACTTTTTGCTTCCTATCTACATACATCATCACATATTTGTTTTTAGGACCTTTCATCTCTTGCACTATGACAAAACTAGGAGATTCAATAGTCCATAAAGCTAAGTCCTTACCTACAACAAGATGGATGTCCTTTAGTGTAAAGTCAACTGATACTCTATCAACACAAAGTATCCTATTCAAGACTGATTTTCAATGAGTAATAACCATATCCTCAACATTGGCCTAGATCTTAGTCTTTATCTCTCCCATATCATTGATATGGTTGGGATTATCCCTCACCACATACATCATGTCTTGCTTGTCTAAATAATGACCTTTAATGAATTTAACTATCGATTTCTTCCAAAGAGTAGATCCTTGAGAAGAGCACAAGCACAATACATTATGAATAATCCATCAAAGTAGACCACGAATCCATGAGCATTGGTGCAAACAAATTTCAAGAGCACCCTTTGCATCCTCATTGAGCACTCCATGACCTCCAAATCACTTTTTGTTTAACTAGCTTCATTGAAAATACGAGTCCTAACCTTAGGCCCTCACTTTCACCTTTTGCCACACTTCTCACTATTGTCTTCCTTTTCCACACTTCTTATCCCTTCTTCCTACGTGATGGTGTGTTCTTAATTTTGCTCTAAGCCACAAATCCAAAGTTGCATCTACTCATGAACTTCTCTACCCTTCCTTTATTCTGATGATTGCTCTCTCTTACACATGCAAGATTCCATGCTCATTGAGTACCCAAGCGTTATGCATTACATCACACTATACTCCTCTTTGTACAAATATGCATTTGTGCGAATGCATATCTAACTCTAAGCACTTGAATAAGAATCTATGTTTCTCTATGTGTATCTTCCTTGAAATCGGTTGGTGTATGCTTTTGCATATGTTGCATCTTTGGTTGACTACATGGCTCTTGTATAGTGTGTTGCACGCAAAGCTTTTCAAGATCTTACATCCCCACACCTCAACATTGTACTATGATTGTTCAACATACTACTACAAGGATAGTCCCTCTTAAAGAAGAGATGCAAGAATATGTGATTTGTCTTTCAAAACAACATTGTGAGCAGAGAAAGAACTTAACAATGTGAAGGATGGATGCAACTATTGCAACAAACAATGCTAGTGCTATGGAAGAAAGACTTCATTGCGACTTAAGGAGGACAAGACCATGCTCATCATCAAAATCAAGAGTAAAACCATCAGAGTCCAAACCACCTATTCATTGAATTGGCATCAAACTCATAGGATATTGCATGATGAACATCAAAATTGGACCTATTCTATGACACATCACAAATTGTACATGTAGTCATGAATATCACCCTATACTAAACTTCACAACTCAATGTGTCCAAGGTAGGTTACATCTTACTCAATAAAGATGTGTCCAAGGTAGGTATCAAACATGCCTTTTGTAAATCTTAGTAGTAAGTTAAGTTACATAGTAGGATAAAAAGCCTCTTATCCACATCATGTGGGATAAATTTGCTTTTCCACTTTCCATCAAAATATAACAACTTCATGTCCCTAAATAAAATTACTCTTATGATTTCTAGTTCTTCTATTTAAGTAGTCTAGCAACTTTTCGAGGGAACACTCTTTGGGAGAACCAACAAAGTTAGAAATGCATCTTTCCTTCCAAATTTTCTAAATGGACTATTCCACAAGCATGTGACATAGCCATTCAACTTACCAAGGAGTGCTTGTTATAAGTTAATTGGTTGATCCAACCTTTAGGTTTTGGATACACTCTTCCACAAAATGGTGCTCTTATTGTAGGAGAAATTAATATGCACATTGTCTTCTTATCCCTTGACAAACCATTTGCTTCATGAAGGAGATTTTTTTTGCTCTAACATTCATCTAAATTCCACCATTGAGAATTTTCCACAAAAGGATCACTTCCTTGTACTCTACTGGCAAGACTAATCTCCTTAAATTTAAGTTCCAATACAATCCAAGAACAAAAAGTACATTTTTCTATTGAGGTTGTGGTATACTCCACCTATCAGCTATAAATTAGGGTCTTTTAATATGTTACCAATACTCGAAATTAAGCCCACACAAAAATCTCAATCCAACATCAAGCATGTCTACACCCCATGCCATACCCAAATGAGCCTAAGGGATAAGCAACAATCTTCATAATCCAATCTAAGGTTGGAGCACTAAATCACAATGATCCATGTGAACATCCAAATGATCATCAAAAATATGATCCACATGCAAATTCATATTATCAATAAGATTATGTTCCACATAATCATCAAAGCATACAAAGCATGCTCTCCAAATGAGTCCATCCAAGCATTTGAATCTTGTAATACATATGCATCAAGAATGCTGATAGACTTATCAATAGATAGACAAAACCAAACATGATGAATCTCATGTTGCACATAGAGTTGAACCCCCACTAAGATGAAATCAACACTCACATAAGGTACATGTTATGCTCATCAAGTTCTATATGACATCTCCAACAATTGGACAACTTAAATCAAGCTTGAGGATCAAAGGCACACAACATATATGACTCAATGCAAATGATGCTCCACTGAGTAGCATAATGCATACATCTCCTACCAATTTAATGGCATGTCATGTCCTAAGGCATGTGCATACATCCATGACTCTCAATTGAGAATCATCAAAACCACTTATGACGTGGTGTAACATGAAAGTGGTTAATGCATCAAGTAACCAAGTTGTATGTGTCAACTGATGAACAAGAAAAAAAACTAAGATGACTGATTGAGGAATGTGCCATCACCATCAATAGCATATTCAACCACCATCAACCCCTCTAAGATCACTATTTAATTCTACATCTTGTATGTCTCTAACATCATAATCACATCTACATGAAGCATTATTATCATGCATTGCCCTCAATACCTCAATACCAATATCAAAGCTTTCTACATGATCTATCTCACATGAGTCATTTGATTCGCCAATTTCTCATGTAATCTCTACCATAATGCATTACTCATCTTCTTGAAGATAACAACCTAATATATAGAAAATTATCCAACACATACTTCTCATAAGGAGAATCAATTATCACCATCTCATAGATTTAGGTACACAGACGACTTGTTCATTGAACTGTATTCGTCAAGCATTAACACGATATCATTTCAGGTGTTTGAATCATGAACATTCACGTTTCACATAATTCTACATAATACTTATAAGAATTTACGTGTTCACGTCAGATTGCAAAAGCTCACTAAATGAGCGAACAAACTTTGTGATGCATGTTTAAGTATAAGATTAGAAATCATCCAGAAAATATAAAGGACAATTGGTTACAGTATCAAAAGACATCCACATATGATATATCCTGTAATCGATTCAATGAGTGAAATAGACAATCCTGAGGACAAATACGGACACAACTCATGGAGTGTGGTAATTCAATTTCAACACACAGATATAGTATGTCATACAGGGATTGAATGAAAAGGCAAATTTTGACAACCTTTACACAGATGCTTTTTCGCTCTGATAACGAACATGGACACAGCCCTTCGTTCATGGAAGGTGATGACTCCAATTTTATACAGAGATATAACATCGCGTACAGGGATTGATTCGAAAAGTTATTATTTCTTGAAAACAAACATGAACAGTCTTATTCATGGAAATGCATGAAAAATATGGAACAATGAAATTCGCATGAACTCCTGAACGAAAATTTTGGGGGTAAAGATGCCATTTAAAGAGGAAATTACTAAGAATCCATTGTAGACCCTGCTCATTAATTCAACTTCCCTACCAGTGGCTTGGTTTCCCTAAACTTCGTGAATGAGAAGTGAAATGCAGGAATCATTTGAAAGCAAACAAACAAATGCAAACGTACCTCCATGATAAAACCAACTAATCATTCATCTGACTGAGAAGCTCTTTGCGCACACATGAATCCATTGTAGATCCTAGTCATTAACTCGACTTCCCTAACAGTCGTTTGGTTTCCCTGGATCTCGTGAATAAGAAATGAAGTGCAGGAATCACTTGAGAACAAAAGAACTAGATGCAAACAGTCAAGGAACGAGGTAACAAATCACGTCATGCAATTCGTAGCATACGACAATCTCATACAACATAAATAATTCCACTCGTTAAAATAACTGGAAATAGTTTTGTGGCGGGGAGAAAATTTCAGTTTGAAGGCCAACGATGGCATTCGTAGACCATTTTCCGTTTCTGAATACAGAAATGATTAACGTCCTCTCTCTCTCATCCAAGCCCAGGTAACCAAGTGGTTTGACACCTTCAGTCTCTAAAAGGAGGTCCTGAATTCAAGACTTGACTGAACATGTATCTATGAATTCCTCACAGATGAATGCCTCTACCTAACAAGGTTGAGTGTGAATGTGTTTTAAATTGATTGTACTATCAAAAAAAACCATCCTCTCTCTCTGTGTAAAACAACCTTAAGACTACACTTACAAAAACAGCATGCGCTAGCGATCCCAACAGGGCAGACATAATACTCTCTCTCTCTCTCTCTCTCTCTCTCTCTCTCTCTCTCTCTCTCTCTCTCTCTCTCTCTCTCTCTCTCTCTCTCTCTCTCTCTCTCTCTCTCTCTCTCGCACAAACAACCTTGCAGAGACTACACGTAACAAAAACAGCATGCGCTAGCGATCCCAAAATGAGTCGAACATGAACGCAAAGGATCATGTGATAGCGATCCCAAAACGAGTCAGACATAATATATGCTCCTCGAAACATACTTTTACAAATGATCTCCCATCATTGAAGAAATGAGAACCAAAAAGGGACCTACGCTTTGTACAAGAAGCTATTGCGCTGTTTGGCACAGTTACTATCGGCGCGATTCAGTAATAGTTTTCTTCGTTTAAGTTCGGATAGCTGAAATTTGTGTGATCTTTCAAGAATGACAGCTTGAACTTCGGAAAACGGGCAACAGCGAAAGCCGACTGCAAGATTGACAGCTTGAACGTTTGCGAACAGGTAGCAGCGAAAGTCAATTGCAAGGCATCAAGTATCTAACATGTTAATATTATCGGCGTTGCCCCTGCATAACAAAATGCATTTGATAAATATTCGTGAAACATATACAACCGTACAAACATTAAGATGAACAGTAATACACGTTGAAAACGTACACACATACTTATGACTCATCGACATCCTCAATAGGATCGTTTTCGCCACTTCGTTCCTCCAGGTCCATTGGATTCACAACCTGTAAGTTCATAATAACCGGTACAATAGGCATCATGTCGGTGAACCGACGTTCCAGGTTAAAAAAACAATTGTCAATAGAGAATCCCCAACCTTTTTAGATTCTCTATACTGTTTGAGTAACACTAGGTAGGTTTCCTTCAATAACTCTGCCTTTTTCACGAAGGGCAGCTTATCCTGCATGATTATCACATCATCATGAGAAAAAAGTAGACATATGTGAATATACAACACAAACAAGAAAAATAGGAATATGCGAATAAATAAAACAGAAACAGTACCTCCTCCGACATGGCCTTCCATTTCTCACCAGCAGACCTCGCAACCTGGCATAAAAGACATGTTACAAAATATCTCTTCAACCATCTATTACCGCATCACGCACTCAAGAGCAAAACTGAGCGCCACCATATACCTCTGAAACTCCCTTGGAATCTGGATTTTCGTCCTTGAACTTTTTACGATAGTCCTCTCTGACGACAAAACGCAAACGTGATCACAAAAGTACATACCTGATCAAGGAGAAACATTGACTATAAACACTTACAAGAAAAGGAAAAATGCTGTTGGAGGACGCTTAGGCTCATTAGCATCTCTAACTCTAGCAGACTTCTTAGATTTCTTTGGAGCTTGCTCTTCAGCCTTTCTCTTCGGTTTCCTTTACCAACACAGAGATCAAACAGAATGCTACTTAGGTGATGGCATCAAGAACCACCGAACTAAATGAATATTAACAAGAAAATAGAAATCAACTGGATTATAATAATAACGTAAATGATTGCGAAGAAAATGGGAATCAAAGATCCAACACAGATGAAATAGCGGCAGTTCTTACTCAGCCGAAGAACCGTTCTTTTCCTTCAAAGGGCCTCTAGGGGCAGGCGTATCCTGGGCCGCTTTTTCCGTGCAAGAAACTACGAAATGCGTTCACCACAACGGATCATCACTTGGAAAAGCGTACAAACATAAACAGTTGCACAGGCGTCACAGAGCACTTTATTCACTGACTTCAAACGATAGAGTTTCCTACCCAGCAGCATCTTCGTCTTCTTGTCCTGTTGACAGTTGTGCATGTCCATAATAGCAGCAGGAACATCCTTCTTACAGGTTTCACTGCAAAGAGTCGACCAGAAGACAGTTTGACAATAAAACAGAGAAGATTTTTAATTAGAATGGCCATATATTACCATCGAATGAAAGCACTGCCATTAGAGCCACGCTTCATGCCAGACGACTGTATAGAAGTAACTTCTGGAGGATCTGCGTCGACTCGTTTGCGAGGTTTGATGGTGCGACTCTTAGGAGCAGAAGCACTGCTGTCCATAGTCAAAACCGTCTCTAGAAGCAGGTAACAGAAACTGCGGACGATGCAGCAAGTCTAGCGACAAGTTCCGCTAAGATGGCAAGTGAAAGGAATCCGACGTACTTGGAGGGAGTTTTGAAATATTGATATCTGGCGGGAGAAGCTTCTTTACTTCTGAAAAGAAAAAGTTGAAATTCGAAAGTATGTTGGCATGAAAAGTCATCTCACAAGTAAAACTCGTGAGTCGTGAGTCGTATCCGATGGCTCGACCAAGTTGATACAAGCGAACTCAAGGATAAATTCATATGACAACTAACAAAATCACAGCTATAAAGAGCGAACTTTAGAAACGCGTGTAGAAAAAGTGACTCTCATCAAGGATCGCATGGGGATCTATTGAATCAGGTCTTGAACCATGAGGTAGGAGACTCGACATCTGATCTGAAGAAAAAGTGACTTGTTCGCATGCGTTAGATGGGTTGGCTGGGCCTTTGGCCTGTTGAGGCGGGGATGAGGGTTCAATCCTCACTATCGGCAGGATAGTGTGGGCCTAATGCCAATATAAAACCATGATATTCCAGTTGAAACTAGTTTTCTCTTGTGTCATCTTCGAGCAGTCTAACCCCTCTTTTGTGGGATACGGGGGGTTTCATGGGTACTATGCCCATTCACTTGTACAGTTGCAATTTTAAAGTTAAAGTCTGGGGGAGTAGGCTTCCGATGAACCTCCATTTAAACTTTTTTTTTAAATAGTGACTCAACTCTTTTCTCTCCACATAAAAAGCATTTTATATAACTTTTGAAAAATTCGAAAACCATATATGTGGGATTATAAGCAAGTTAGACCTTTCACACAAAAAGTCTCCACACTTCTTTCTCTCTTTTCCATCTCTCATATCATAATGAAGTAACTCGATGATCTAAGGACCCGGTCGATTCAGACGGATCTGAAATCGGACACCGTATGGTCACCCGTATGTATGACCAAAGATCTCAAATCTAGACTTATTAGTAGGTCATCTACTCCTGTAACCAAGTGATCCACTTAGCCTAGTGGTTAAGACTCAAGGATGTGAAGGAGGAGGTCTTGGGTTCAACCTCCATGGGGTACACAGGGAGAGTGTTTTGCCCAAGGAGCTCTAGAACCTTCTAAAAGCATCCACTTGAGTTAACTCTAGTTAACTAAGATACTTGGGACACATGCAGTTACATGGTTAACACTTGGATGGTTAGTATCCACTTGCCCAAGAAGGTAGTCCCCTGGAGAGAGCTATATATAGAGGCATTTGATTGGGAAGAGAGTCATCTCTCCAGCACGTGGTGGTCGTAAACTTGCACATATACACATATATGAGCTATTATGAGGAGTATGTCTAGAGACGTAGGTCCATATAAAGTGGTTTAAAAATTTTTATATCTTCTTATAAATCTATCCAAAAGAGTTGAAAAAACAATCAATGGGGCTTCTAGAATGTGACATGGCTCCATTTATAACAGCACAAAATTCTCAAGGAGTAGGCTTCAAACATTTTTATACTTTCCTTACGATATAGATTTAGGTGATCGAAATGTTTTGATTTACAAAAAGAGGCTATGGGAACCACCTTGGTGAGTTTGGGCCCGATGGAGCCATCCATTTGCTTAAAAGATGTTCAATTTCCATATGTACATTTTCATTCATGCTTGGAATGGATGTTTGCTTTTCAAATGTACACTTCCATGCTAGATATTAAATTTCGTTGTTAAAAATAACATCATATATATATATATCTATATATATATATATATATATATATATATATATATATATATATATATATATATATATATATGTGTGTGTGTGTGTATATATGTGTGTGTGTCACACACACGCATGCCCAAAGTTAGTACGTTCCAAAATATATTTTTGTGTATACAAAGTTTATGCGAATGGATGGTGCTCAAAATGTAAACATAAAAATTTCATTACCTCTTCGTATGGCAATAATTTGCAAATATATGAGTTATATCTTCATTTACGTTACGTCACAAATCGCCCTAACAAACACCACACTCGATTTGTTTGTTCATGTAACTCCGATACATTGATGAAAGATGATTAATGTTTATATCGTTAAGATATACACACATTAATTATTCCATACTTTAATGGACAATAATTCTAACATATGCACAACCTTATGCCTCTTCAAGTGGTTTCTAAATTTTGTTTCTATCAAGTCCAAACCATAACATTATCGGTTGTGGATAGTGCATTCAGACATCCCATACTTTCTATACGGATTCATGAGGGAAATAACACCATAATCACGAACCTATGCATAAACATCATAATCATAAACCTTAGTTGATCAAAAGTAATCATAACCATAATTGAACTTGAAAATATTGGACATGAAAGACAAAAATTGATATATAAAATGATCAATATAAATACATTGCATCCATATGATGCCAGCTAAAAGACATGTCTCTCAATATATAAAAATTGTATACATAAAAAATATATGGTATGCATGCGAGAGAATAATACAAACGAGACACAATATGATATGTGTATCATGAGGTTGAGAATGATACGAATGAGATAGAATATGCTAAGTCTATTGCAAGTTTGAGAATGATCCAAATGTGAGAGAATATCATGTAAAAGAAAATAAAATTACGTGAGTAATTTTTTTGTGCACAAAAAAACATATCATACAAAAATAAGAAATATATGCCATCAAGTGCTATGATCAACATTGACATCAATAAGTGGAACTCAAATTATTTGTGAGAAACTTCCCATAAAGGAGACTTGATAATGGCATGTGTGGTACTCTCCTCCCATCCTATTTGTCCTCTTGCTCCAAGGTTAGAAAGCTTCTAGAGTGCTCTAGTGTGTCATGTGTCCATCATGCATACTCTTTCTACTTTCTAAGGTGGAACCTTAGGATAACCCTCGAGCTAGGAGCCTTAGTAATTCATGCTCTTGTTCCAACACACATTGATATATGATTCGGCTTGGATCTATGTCTAACATTCTCTCCCCCTTCTTAAGGTCATTTTCCTCAATGATCCAAAAGGAGACTATGCGTTGACACCCTTCCAAGCTACCAAATACTCTGGAGTGAACTAGTTCTACATGCGGTTCTCTTATCTAGCATCTCTTCTAGAACATCTAGTGTCACATGTCTCTAGTGATGGGAAATTCTGAAAATTCTAGCCTTGGCCTTAGCAAATCTTACTAATTCTTGGCAGTTGCTTCAAATTCTATAGACTATGTGGATCTTCGACCTAAGGCAAACACAATCTAAAGAAATTCTATGTGTCCTCTTAACTATTTGTCAATAGCTACCTTGTCTCTACATATGTCAAGGATAGTTATGTGGCATATATGCAACTAGAAGTTATGAAATGTATAGTACAATCCATCTTAGAAGGTAGTGAATTGTATGCCTTCTCATGCATTATAGCTACATATATAATTGTAATGTTACTATATGGATACGAATCTAAACATTTCATGTAATCTGAAGATACCTAGTAGGAACCTCTTACCTTCTTGTAAGTGTTCCACTATCTTCTATATAAGACATTAATCTCATGACATTCCTTTTGCTAAAATTGATATCACTAATTCCTATAGTTTAAAGATATGTCACCTATATTTGGTGGATCTTCTACTATCTCATGGATACATAGAAGTCAATTTTTTTTAATTTATTCTTGATTCCTTTGAATCATGAGACACGCCCTATCGCTTTTAAGGATGTATTGGACCTTATGTCTGGATTCCTTCTTCTTGGTTGTTGACCTTGACACATATAAAGCTATGAATTTCAAAAATTCTTCTTACTAACTTTTGTCCTTTCCAATCATGGTTACTACTCCAATTTCTCAAAATACCTTAATAGAGTCATCAAAGATGTCTTTGAACTTATAGATATAGCATAATTACTTATAGGCTTGGTGTGTATACCCTTTTCTGTTTAAACTTTCAATAGACTTGGTACTTTTCACCTTTTCTGTACTAAAGCATATAACTTTGATCCACTTTACCAATTTATTTTCTCTTTGACCTACTTGGTCACTTTTTTATGATGTCCTGTGAGTAGAGAACATCAAAATTGCTTCTCAACTTCTTTTCCATTTGGAACTAATTTTCTTGCTTGTAAAACTTGTCTTGTTGTATAATCACTCCCTCCTAGAGAACATCCTTGCATTGTCTACTAAATGCAAACCTTGGCTTGCTATTTAACTTTGTCTCACCCTGCTAGGGATCTGAATTATAGCCTTACCTTATTTGGTTTTTTGCAAACCTTTCCTTCTTATTGTTGAAGATAAATGTACAAGCTCATTTTCATATGAGCCATACTTGGATAAATTTACCAAATATAAAGATAAAGAAAAAGTGGAGAAAAAAAGGAAAAAATAATAAAAGAAAAAGTCTAGTCAAAATTCATGATGAGAAAGAGATACAATATCTTGCCTTGTAGTTAGTAGCATGTAGTGGAGAAAGTGGTGAGTTAAGAAGGAGGCACAAACTTCTTCACATGCTGATTGGTTATAAAAGTGAAGTGGGAGCACATTCAAAACAAGGAGAGAAAGAGGCAAGAGCTCCCAGTAGTCGGATCTAGCCATTTTGTCATTTTGGTTTTCCCTTAGACTCCTTCCAGCCGCACGTCAGTTTGTACACAGCTCTGTTGCAGAGCTCATATCTCAATGCATATGTAACCATTTTGTGCATTTAAACATTCATTGGAAAGCTTATCTTTTGTACGTTCTGCATATCAAATATCTCTTTGAAAGCTTATGTAGTTTGTGAGATATCAGTGAAAACGTGAAGTCCAGTTTTTTAGTATACCTATGTAGATAGGTAGTCTATTTTGGTCAGTTCAGTTTCCCAACCAAAACATATCCAAATTGCATGATTTTTATCTTGTTGGAAAGCTCTTGGCATCTACTTTCATTTTCTCAAATATCTCATTCAGATCGTTCATAGTCTATGAGATATCTGTCACAGAGTAAAGTCCAGTTTTACAGTGTACTTATGTGTGCAGGTGGTCTATCTCGATGAGTTGAGTTTCCTAATCAAAACCCATCCAAATTACTTGATTTTTAGCTTGTTGGAAAGCTATTTGTGTCTACTTTCTCTGTACCAAATATCTTTCTCAAAGGATATATATTCAGAGAGCTATCAATCCGAGAGTGAAGCTCAGTTCTTCAGCATATCTGTGTGGACAGGTAGTTCATCTTTAACAGTTGTGTTTCCTAATCAAAACTTGTCCAAATTAAGTCATTTATAGCTTTTTAGAAATCTCTCTTTGTCTAATTTGATTGACTAAAGCATCAAGTCCATTTGAGTTTTTGTGTTGAAAGCAGCAAGCTATCTAAGGTGCAGATGTTTGTCCAAGTGCTGGATATACAAGGGTTCACTACACACTTCCGTTGCGCATAGGAGAACTCGTTCTCCACAGTTGGTATCAGAGCAAACTTGGTGTTGAAGCTTCATCAGCAGAGCTGGAGGTGAAGCAAAGCAAAAGAGGAGCTACAAAACAAGAAGGAGCTTCACAAACGCAAGAGCAAAGGACTATAACTATTCGAGGTAACTCTCAAAGTCTTTGATACTCTTTAATGGCTGACTTGGGTCAACAAGTAGAGAAGTTGGACAAGGATAACTATCCCGTGTGGAAGTTTAGAATGACCAACTACCTAATGGGCGTCACTTTGAACATGATTGCAGGTTAAAGAATCAAAATATTAGAAGGCATCAAAACAATTATGCATCCACAAGTGTAGATGATTTTGAGAAGCTATTCATGATCCAACATCATATGATAAGTACAATTTCTGTTGATGTTTCAAAATCAAATGGTAATGTCTGGTATATTGATTTAGGTGCTACAAATCACATGAGCAGTCATGCAGAATGGTTTAGCTTGCAAAAATTGCTAGTTCTTGGATATGTTGAAATAGGCGATGACACATGACATCCTATTGAGCATACAAGAAACATAGCACTACCTATGGAGGACAAGAAGCTAAAACGTCTTGCTGATGTACTACATGTTTTGAATATAACAAAGAATCTAGTTTCTATTGAACAAATGGTTGAACAAGGATTACAAAGATTGCATGTTGATGGGTTATATGTAGAAGAGTACAAATAGGATGGAATTTTGATCGCCAAAGGAAACAAAGTGGATAGGATGTTCACCTTAAATGTGAAAATTCTTGACATGAATGTAGCCATGTTTGTAAAAGGTGCAGGTGTTATTGCTAATATAGAGATTTGGCACAAGCGAATTGGATATGAAAATTTGGAGAGGCTAAAATTGATGCAAACAAAGGAGCTTGTCAATGGACTACCAAATTTCAAGGTTGCAAAAATGTAGAAGGTATTTGCACCATGTCAATTTGGTAAACAATCAAGGGCATCATTTTTGCATGACAAACATGTTAGTGAGAATGTGCTAGAAATAGTACATAAAATTGTTCGGGGTCCTAAAAGGACCACATCTATGCGTGGATGCAAGTTTTATGTCACTTTCATTGATGAACATACATGAAAAGTATGGTTTTACTTCATGAAAGAGAAGAGTGAAGTGTTTAGTCACTTTCAAAATTTCAAGGCTATGGTGGAAAAGTAGATAGGGAAGTATGTTAAAACATTAAGGTATGATGGAGGAGGTGAATACATGTCAAATGAGTTCATTAGCTTTCTAAAAGTCATGCAATTTAATAGTAGTTTTCATGTAGGTACATAGTGCAACAGAGTGGCATTGTTGAATGCAAAAATAGACATATTGCAAAAATAGACATATTGCAAAAATAGACATATTGCAAAAATAGCAAGAGCCTTGATGGTTGAGAAGAATATGCCTCATTGCTATTCAAAAAAAGCTTTGCACATTGTTATATACATCATGGACGGAACTTCGATTGCTTTTGTACATCAAGTTACATGAGGAGAAGTTTATAGGTAAAAAGCCAAGCTTATCACATATTGAAATGTTTGGTTGTGCTGCATATGTACATGTTCGAGATGAATTGAGGATGGAGTTTGCATCAGATGGATGTGAAGAATGCTTTCTTACATGGTGAGTTGCAAGAAGAAGTATACATGGACCAACCACAAGGATATGAGGATTCAAATCACCCAAAATATGTTTGTAGGTTGCAAAAGGCTTTGTATGGGCTTAAACAAGCCCCTCATGCTTGGCATGCAAGGATAGCTGATTACTTAACCACCATTGTATTTTCTACATGTGATGCAGATCATTCATTATATGCAAGGAAGGGTGATGATGGCATCATGGTTGTGGCTATTTATGTTGATGTCTTCATTGTAGGTGGCGATAATGAAGAAAGCATTAAAGAGGTAAAGCAAATCCTTATGCAAGAATTTGACATGAAAGGTCTTGGTGTGCTACACTATTTCTTGGGCATTGAGTTTGTACATACAAAAACAAGTATATGGATGTCACAAAGACAATATGCCTTGAGTATGCTACAAAAGTATGGTATGGCTGATTGTAAGCAAATTTATATGCCATCATATCAAAATTTGAAGTTCGATACCACATCAAGTGAAGCATTGGAAAATGCTACTATGTACACAAAAATTGTGGGAAGTTTGATATATCTCACAATTAAAAGGCTTGATCTGAGCTACACTTTTGGACTTGAAAGTCAATTTATGCAGGTTCACAGGAAACCACATTTAGATGTTTTGAGATGCACTCTATGATATGTGAGTGCTACTTTGAACTATGCATTAGATAGAAGATCTAGTAGTGGCTTTTTATTCTCATTTGGAAGTGCAAATATTACATAGAATAATAAGAAGCAACCCACTGTTACTTTTTCAAGTACAAAGGCTAAGTATAGACACGTTGCATTGGCAGCATGTGAAGCATCATGGCTAAAGATGATACTTACAAAATTAGGTGTGGAAGTGCAAAAGCATATCATCATCTATTGTGGTAATCTTAGTAGCATTAAACTAGCACAAAACCCTTTTTTTCATGCTAGAACAAAGCATATCGAGGTGCATTATCATTTCATCGGGGAAGAGGTATTAGCAAGTGATATTGACCTTGTTTATTTGAGGACAAATGAGTAGGTTGCTGATATTTTCAATAAAGCACTTGGAGTTGAGAAGTTGAAGAAGTTTCAGAAGATGCTTGGATTACAGGACATGACATTGAGCTTGAGGGGGAGTGTTGAGATATCAAGATCAACATGTGATAATCAAGGATGACACGTATCACCGTGTTGGAGAGAAAAAGAAGAAGATACTTGTTATGTTGCACAAGAATATGAATCCTAAAGTGCTTTCAGCAAAGGTTTTATTGGATCAGCTAACCTTATTCTAAATTTTGGAAAGCTCAAGAATGACAAGGAAAGCTATATGTCATGTGTACAGTGCTAATAAAAAGGGTTCAGAGATTTTGTTTCAGATATAGGTATTGATCACTAGAGGTCAGATTTATTGAAAGAAGAAGACGTTCCAGATTTCATAAAGTCTGATATATTTGAAGAATTCTGGATACTAGTGTTAAGTCATCCAGGGGGTGATGAAACATGAAGACCTATTTTCAGCCATATGTGAAAGAATACAGAGTCATACCTACAGGTATTCCTATATTTCCTTTGTCAGGTTCTCTTTATGTTCCATCTTTGAAAGAAGAAGGAAGAAGGAGAATGTCTGGAGAAAGTTCCTATTAGGATGTTCCTGTTCAGGAGAAAGTTTTGAAGAGAAGCTTGATATTTTAGAGAGGTATGTTTTAGAGGTGCGCACATTTATGTTTATACCACGTTTTGAAGGAAAGAGGTATGAAGGACTAACAAGTATGAACAAGGATGAAGACATGATGACATCATAGATATGAAATTTTGATGAGACTCATGAGTTGATTTCAATTGAGTTGAGTTAAGTTGACTTGACTTGAGTATAGTCAGAGGTGAACCAGCTAGTGTTCATAATACACTAAGTTGTGAGTTGTCAGTCACATGTTCCAAGATTCACTTCTTGATTATGTTTAGTGTATTTACATGACGCAATAGAAGTACGTTGAGAAAGCTTTCGTAAGCAAATACAAGTGTTTAAAGTTTGAAGGAAATTCAAATTCAGTTTTGAAGAAGACTTTTGAACAAAAGGTTTGAAGGTCAGTTCGGGAGTACAAGCTTGAAGCTTATGAAGTTTGTAGATCCAGTCCAATTTGTACCATTGTGACATTGCAGGGGGGGATTGTTGGAATACAATGTCATATAGTAGATTATCCCATGGTCAAATTTTGATCAAATTATAACATGTGTGCAGTTGTGTATTACTCTTTGTACAACAACAGCGCGTGAGCGCTTGGCTATTTCATTGTTCTCCCAAACTAGTGGCACAGGATTGAGTCCCGTGAGAGGCACGCGCGAAGATTATTTTTTTGATCATGCTTTTCAAAATAAAAGCATACATACAACGATAGATAAAACGATGGATTTTTTTGCTATTGCACGATGGCATGGTTTTTGTTTGGCGATCGTAGTGCTTTTGGGAGTGCTTTATTTCAAGGAAGCTATACTATATAAGAACATGTTTGGGGTCACTTCAAGACATCCTTCACCTATTACAACACAAGCTTTGGAAGCTTGGTACCTCTTTGAGATGGTGCTCTAGCACACATGGGGTGCTATTTTGGAGCATGTTGAGGAGCAGCTATGGAGTTCCTCTTGGAGAAGAAGAGTGTGCTCACACTCTTTCTTATGGAGAGGATTTACCCCACAATAGCTTGGTGGTGTGGATCGGCCATCCACGTGATGTATTTGAAGATTGTCTTCTACATGAAGATTTCGGGTTACTTCAAAGACATTGGATGGTGGTTAACATAAGATTTGCATCTTATGTTAAGAATTCAGGTACCTATTCATTTTATGCACACAGGTACTACTTGTAGTTTATGAAGGTAGTGGCATTCATATCAGGAGGAGTCCTATTTGGCATAGGTACAAGAGAATCAGTACATGTATGCTTTATGCATATTTGGATGAGGTGTTAGAGAAGGTATGGTCATTTGAGTTTGAGGATTTATGGTAGCAAACTTGTTAGCATTCTTTGCTACTTTTGTAAGTATGTGATCTTTTCACACACGTGTCTGACTTAGGGTCTTCCATAGCCTAAGTTCAGATGAGGGTTTGCTGATTATCAGTTTTAGACTGATCCTTCCTCTTTCTGTCACTCATATTCCCTCTTCTACAACCTCTTAGGTCACGCATCTCATGTATATTCAGATTTCTGCCCATACATCTAAATATGTTTGTTACATTTGTACATTCACTCTTCCATCTATTTTTTTTCACCAAGAGTGGTTGAGCGTTTTGCTCCCACATTGTACATTGACATTTGTATATATGATAGTGTGAGTAAGCAGTGGCTTATGTAACACTTTACACATGCTATCTAATCTTTCTCTATCTTTGTCTCATCATTTGTATGATTAAATGTGGTATGTTCATGTTTTGTCAATATTGGAAGATTGCTAGATTCTATGTTGTATATGTTGGACCTATGAAACCTTGGACCTGTGGTATTAGTAATGGGTCCACTAAATTTCCAACAGAATAATCTTTGAGTTGACTTTGGTAGTCACTCTCAAATGTTGTAGGTACAAATAATTGGTTCCCCAATCTTGTATGATTTGCAATTGCCACATAAAAGGTTTTCCCAAAATCATCTCATGTGCATGATTCTTTCCAAACTCACAAATGGCAAAGGTGTGCTCAAACTCTACACCACAAGTAGTGAGAGATATTCCTTCCCGTAAACCTAAAGGCTTCTCAATATGACCATCAACCATATGCAGTTTCATTGTAGTGGGTCTAAGGGTTGGCTTGCCCCATAATTTCCATAGGGAAGTGGTGGCAATGACTACTCTAGCAGCTGAGTCTAGGATTGCTTTGGTGGTGTAGCCCTGGTAGGAGATAGGGAAATTGGTGTTTCCCTCTTCACCTTTGCTCATGTCTCCAATGCTTTCAATGGGTATTTCTAGTACTCTCTTGTGTGAAGTTGTCTGAGAGTGGGTAGTAGCTATACCTCGTAACTGGTTTGCTACATGCTTCCACAACTCGGATTTAGCCTTTAACAATTCTTCTAAAGTCAAATGACATTACACTTTAGTGTTGTTTATTATGTCTATGTTCTTGGGAATAAATGATTCTTCATTTCTTATGAGTATGGTGGGTGCTCTCATACTAATCGACTTTGCTTCCCAAAGGCCATTGAAATGAGGTAATTCTTGCAAAGAATTAGACTCAAAGTTTGTCCGTTCACTAGGTTGTTCCTCCTCTTGTTCATCATATATAGAGGCTATGTCCTAGGGAAATTGTTCTTGTCGATCATCTATCTCATGAATCAAGGGGTGATCATATTGTTCCAAATTCCATTTCTCATGTTGAATTTCCCTCAGAAATCCTTGTGAGTACTTATGTATAGAAGAAGGATTCTCCCAATCCATAGTATTAGGCACTTGTGATAAGGATGATGTAGCATCTTCCTATGCCTTCGGGACAAGGTAGGTCCTCTTAGGATCAATCTTCTCATTGGTAGAAATCAAATGTTCTAACCTCTCAAATAATCCTTGAAAGTGTAGCTCTGGTTTTACTAGGTTGCCCCAATCGAAATATTGGGATGCTTTGAACATGGTTTGAGCTAATTCTACCATTTTCATATAGATCTTGGTTATCTCTATCCCTAAGTGTGCTCTTGGATAATTCTTACTTAATTCTCCCACTTGGGGTCCTTCTCTTAGTCTTTCTTGGTATGCTTTAAGCATCATATCCAAATTCTCTAGTATGGGTTCAGCTAGAACTGATCCTGGTTTTGGGGTTGGGTTCTCCTAATTTGACTCTTGTGATGCCAATTCTAAGATTTTGGCTCTAGTCTCTTTAAGGCTTCCTTCTATCTCACTTATTTTCTTACCCCATTTTCTTTTGAGTCTCTCTCTTGAATCCTTCCAAGATCTGGTTTTTCTTCCATGATTCAACAACTTCACTACTCTCAGCTAGTTTATCAGGGTTTGGCTATTGATTTTGTAGTAATGCATGGGTTCTCATTCAGCTTGGATAGGTACATAGGTTGGTGTGGATCCACTTGAAGTACAATCCCTATCACATTAATGTGCATTACTTTAGAGGCATTGGTGGCATTTTTAGGGCATTCTCATATGACATGCTCTTTACCACAATCAGTACAAAAACCTTGAAAGTTATAATACTAGGGTTGCCCTACTAGTGGAGGATGTGGACACTCCCTTATGTAATGATCTCCTTGGCACCTAAAGCATGCCCTGTGGTCTTGTCTGCCTCAACTGGGGTCATGGGTTGGGATTGGCATACATGACATTAGCATAGTCTAGCTCCCAGCTAGGATCCATAGGTGGGCTCTCATATATCATGTCTCCATATGTTATGGCAACTCGGTGTAGTATGCGGGTGGGCCATTTACATGGGTAGAATCAAAGCTATTGGAGTTAGGATCATTTTCTATGATTAATGGAGATGAGGGTACTAATGCTCTACTAAGATTCTCTTTTGCAACAACATATTTGACAGAGATCACATTAGCAAGGGGTGGTGGTTGCTGGCCTAGGATCAGTAGGGGTCTAAGTTGTGTTTGTTAGGGTA
The DNA here is from genome assembly GCA_020310875.1 of Ceratopteris richardii. Lineage (NCBI taxonomy): Eukaryota > Viridiplantae > Streptophyta > Polypodiopsida > Polypodiales > Pteridaceae > Ceratopteris > Ceratopteris richardii. The sequence continues at coordinate 52,809,634 of CM035408.1, forward strand.
CCTGGTAGTTTTGTTGGGGCCTATAATAATGAGGCTAAGTGTTGTATCGGCCTAGTATCTATTGGTTTGTTGATATGTTTGGGGATAGTTCTATCTAACCACTTGCTTGTTGTATGGACAATCTTGTGTGGTGTCATTAGTGTACCATCTTTCTATCGTGCAGTATTGACTACTAGGGTTACCTTGAGGTTGTGTCATGTTTGGATGGGCGTTTGCCATATGGTCACCGCCACTGGTGTAACAACATTTGATTGAGTTTATCTTGGGTATCTGTTTGCTTGAGACTCCTAGCTTCTGGGCTACCTTCTTTGCTGGGTCTTCTATAGAGTTTGAATGTTTTGAGGACAAATGAGTAGAACTATCTGTGTCCTTGTAGACCTTGGAGAGTTCCAGTTCATCACCTAAGTTATCCTCAATGTCTATACAAATTCTCACACATTGCTCTAGTGTTCTAGGTTCTTTCAGGTGTACAGAGGATCGTAGTTTAGAGCTCAATAGCCCATCCAAAAACAAGGATACTTTTTGGCTTGAGTGGATAACTCTGGCATAGGGCACCTTTCAATGTACTGTCTAAATCTATGTCCCACTAGTCTGACCATCTCTTGGGGGGTCTATTTGAAACTATGAACTAAAGAAGAGGTCTTGTGCCTGATCCCAATCTTAGAGAACTCAGTGATGAATGATTCTAATAAGTGGTGAATGTCTCTAAATTGCCTTTTTGTAAGGGTTGGAACCAGGTTAATGTAGTGTTTTTCAGTGTGAGTCCAAATGCATTGTATTGGGTGAACATGTCGTCCACTTGTTTGGCTCATAACACTTTCTTGAACTCGGCAACATGGTCATAGGGATCTCTTGTCCCATCGAAATAATTCTTCATGGATTTCACTAACTATGTGGGTCTCAATGTTCTTGGATGCTCTCAGAATCTAGGTAGAGGAAAGTCCTCTTTTCCACCCTGTGGCCTTGGTTCTCTCGGTCTCTCTATCCTATCTATTTCTACTGCTGGTCAATCTCTTCCTATCATGTGAGTCCTATCTATTTCTACTATTGGTCGGTCTCTTCCTATCATGCGAGCAAAGCTCACTTTAGGCCTCTTCTTGCCTTTTTCTCTTTGGGAACCATGAGACATAGATATTCGTGCCCCTTGGTGTCCAAAGGCAACATTAGCTCGAAGTGCGGGAAAAACCAATTTTCCTCTCCATGTATAGGCATGTTGTGTACCTAAGTCACGAGGTCTGAGGGACTTGTGTCAAAGAGACTAAATCTCATTTGCCCCACAAGTGCGTATAGTGGTGGATTGACACACGTTTAATTATCAATCCGAAGAACCACATGAACAAAGTGTACGAGGACATGTGCACACGTGATGGAAAGTGAAGTGGCTCAGCTATAATGCATATGAAAAGATTAAACTACCTCTCCAACTCACTAAATCTCTGGAAATGTCTGTCACGATACCACTTACAGTAGTTAGCACAAATTTGAATGTTTCTCCTAGCTCCAAACTCCGAACATGGGCAATATTGGGTTCATTTCGAAGCTCTCAACGAGACGCAACTATTGATTGTATTGAATATGACAACCACTCTTCAAGTTATGGCCAGAATAGTGAATGGTGGGAAACACCTACACTCACTCCACAACTCGTATTGGTTCACACACACACTAGAGTAGTTCAAAAATGATGGGGAGGGATAGAAAATAGTCCTACACATACATTTCAAGCATTACACACACACAAAAGATCATGGAGAAGATGAAAATCAGAAGGGAAGAAGCAAACTCGAATTTCAGTCCTTCTTCACAATGGCAAAAAGTCTTTACAAAGAGTCACCAACTCACTTATATACATGTGCCCTAAAATTGGTCCTTTCACACAAGAGACCGATACTTTATTGACTAATCTCTAATTTTCTACTATTTTACAAGAACTATGTTACAATGATTTGGGGTTTATGCATCTAGAGGACTCCTCTAGTGCATTTACATAGTTTTGAGGGAATTTTCTAGGATTTTAAACAAAAAAATTATGCCCATTAATTTGAAAATTTTGGGGCTCCTCTTTTGTGCCTCTTTTTTCTACAACACTCTCCCCCTCTTTGTCCCTGTCGTCCCTTGATAGGCTTTGCATCTTGTCTGTAGCTTGTTTGTGGCTCCTTAGTACATGCACCTAGTGGTCGAAGAAGCAATAAGGATTCTCAGGCAATTTGTTACTTTATCCGAGATTAGCCCTTTGCTTCTATAAGCCCCTTGGTATTCCTTATATCATAAATATAGGTTGCTGTATTAAGTCGGGTTGTCACACACGCCATCAGTGGCTAAGAATGTGATATTCTTAGTCACGCTCTTCAACTTCTCAGCCTCTGCCTCTTTCTAACTTTTGGTCTTCTAATATGTCTTTGTCTTCATATATCTGACCTTGTTGTATTGACTGGAGCCTGATTACTTTTCGTCATTGCACACCTTACTTTGCAGGCTTTTGCTCTCTTCTAAGTAAGCATTATGTTTTAAAAGTCCTGTTCTTAGATCTTCTTTGTCATCCTCTAGGACCTGATGCATTTCTTTGTCTGTTCATTTCTTCTCCACCATAGGCACCTTGTAGACGAGGAGACAATTAAGACCTTCAGACAATTAGTTATCTTATCTGATGAAGAATCCTTTGTGTACTGTCTCCCTTCGAAAGAGCCTGATGTTGTGCTTAGCTTGTTTCGTTCTTTCCACCGCATGCACCTGGTAAATGAGGAAGCTATGTGCAACCTCCCATGAAAATGTCCTGGTTGTTATCTTTCTTTATTTCCAATCCTCAGGACCTTGTTCTTTGGTGTTGTCGCCTGATGTGTGCCCCTGCGGGGCTTTGGGCAGAGGGTTGTTCTTCTTTTTATTAGCTTTGTTCTTCTTTTTATTAGCTTTGTTCTTCACTTAGCTGTTTTATATTTTGACTTCCTTCTTCTTCTCTTTTTGCTCGATTCCCCTTCCACACATCCCTTCCTCCTGAACTCTGTCGTCCCCGACAGGCTTTTTGTGGTGACGTGTGTATGTCTGTATGACTTTTTGCTCTCGATGGTTAAGCAAATTGGCTTGAAATATCATCAATTCCTTCCATTGTGTTAACTTCACCCTGTCATCTGGTGCCTGTCTATGATCAACAAAGAAACTTAATTCGTAGGCCACCAGTCGTGCATTTAGGTTAGAAGATATTTTTGCAAAAATCTCTGAGTCCATTTCAAAAAACCATGTAAAAAATGCCTCTTCGAATGTCTGCATATATGTACTTGGCAAAAACATGAGTCTTGAGTATATGGCCATGAGTGTTAATCGACTAGGTATAGTCGATAAATAAAAAACAAGAGCATCTGAATCCTTATTAATGCCGATGAAGTGCAAAAATGTATACTAAGCGTGTTGAAATACCTTTATTATAGTAAGTATCATACTCAAAATTTTGTTAGTCATTTTTTATGGCTAGATCATCTATTGTGGCATATCTGGAGATCCAAAATTCGATTGTCTTCACCATGTACTCTTCGATCGGTAAGTAATTTGGTGGCAAACTTGATAATAATGGATAGTTTAGCCACTGACAATTTCAGCTTCCCTGGCACTGTGCTTCCCAAAATTGTGTCCAGGAGCTTTGGGGTACCAGGCAAAAAGATGGATTGACTTGAAGCACATACGGTGTCGATTCCCAGTGTACCCATAAGGTAGGATTCTTTTCCAAAAATTTTCGTCTCCAGATAGGATCGGCTTTATCAAATTCCTCTTGATTATAGGTAAATGTCTGCATGTTGAACTGTAGGTTTCTATTTGGCTCTTTATTGGTGGTCCTCTTTATGTACTGGCATTTTCTTCTTTTAGTAACCCATAAGGTACATTGAAAGGCTTCATAATCTGTTCAAGATTCACGCTTTCAATCTTTGCTTCTCTCATTACTTGGATGACTTGTTCTTCAAAATCTTTAGTAAGCTGGGACACCAATAGTGCCCGCTCATTTCAACTTAGTTCTGCAATAGCCCGAGTATGTCTCTCAATGTTGATCTCTGTTTCCTCCCTTATCGGTGAATGATGCATGTGGGGAGAAAGAGGACGTACCTTAGTCTCCTCAGTAGCCGCTGTGGAGTATGGAACTACTGGTGTCCCCACGTTTACCTACTGTTCTAATTGAGATTGCAATTTATTTATTAGTTCATCCTTTGCTTTGATCTCTTCAGTGGCCCACATAATTGTATTCTTGTTTTTGAGGAGCTCTTCTCCTATGGCAACAAGTTGAGTGCCATCTTCATTGCATTGCACTAAGTATTGATTTTCTACCATCTTCCACTTCCTAAGTTCATTGGTGTCATTTGTATATCTGTTTTCCCAATCCGCTATGATGGCTTGCTCTTTCTTCAACTGATCTTCATATTTTGCTATCCGGTCCTCCAATGCTTTTGTGTTGTTTTCTGTCATTTCATGAGCTTCTATCGGTTGGTTGCATAATAGGGCCATCATCGATTCTTTGTTCTTGTTCCTTAGATTGTCAGCTTCATCCATGTATAGCTTGACTTGAGATTCTAGGATCTTACTTCTAGTATTCATTCGCACTTTCTCTGCTTCGCTAGCCTCATATTTACTTTGTAGTTTTCTCAGTTGTTCTTGCAACTTCTTGTTTTCTGTTTCCAGTGTGGTACATTTGTTTTTGGCCTTGTTGGTTTTTGCCTCTTTTTCTAAAATTATCCTTTGCGCTTGAATTAATTTGACATATAAATTCTCTCCTATCTCCTGGAGTTGATTCTTCTCCTACATTGTCTTATCATAATCGGCATCAGCTTCAAGCATTAGCTGTTCAATATCCATAGCAATTTGTATCATTTGTTGTACTACTGGCTTGAGCTTAGCTACATCCACGTTCAACCAAGTTTTGGGGGTGCTTGGTTCTTCCCCAATTCGTACGTCTCTTCCTTGCTCCACATGTATTGTCTCGTTGTGCGATTGCCTTATTTGGAGCTGTACTTCTTGGTCTCTTCTTTCCTCTTCATTATTGCTCGATTTGGTAGCACTCCCTTGAAATGTGACATCCATTGGAAAGGGTTCAGCCACTACCCTTTATTGGTGTGAAGGGTTCAAATTCTTTCACTGTGTCTTCTACTTTTTCTTCCTTGGGATTCTTTACCAAGACCTCTCCACTAGAAGAGTTGATTTGGATGTTAGATGCTTCATTCAATTTGATTATATGAATTCCTTCTTGAGATGCTTCTTGCCTTGTCATGTCCTTGATAGTGTTATCAGACGTCTGATCGATCTTTGTGCCTTCCATGTCAAAGTCATCATGTACTTGATTTAATTCCTCCCATTGACCATCATCCTTTGAAACACTTCTAATATCCACATTCAGCACAGATATTTCTTGTTCTTCTAGTGTGTCTGATGATAAGCTAGAATTCATCAATCCCAATTCTCTATATCTATGAACCTTGGTCAGGTATTTTCGTTGTTCTGTGTCTCCAGCCGTCTATTGGTAATGATGTCCTTGAACAGGTAAGTTTACCTGACCTTCCAAGTATTGGTGAGTGGCTTCCATTGCTTCTGTTAATTCCTCTTCCGTAATGGGTGTATTCTCTTCAAGCCTAGTTCTTGGAAGTACATGTGTTCTCTTTGTAGCGGGAGCTTTTGTTTCTACCTACATCATCTCTCGTAATCTTTTGGTACCTCTCATTCTTGGTTTGGAGCTCGTTTCAACTTCTTCTACTATCTTGACTCTTTTCTTCTTCCTTGGAAGCGTGGCAATCTTTGCATACTTAGCCATTTCTTCAGATGACAGCATCTCCTTCAAATGTTCCCGCATGCCCAAAGCATGATAGATTAGTATTGTTAAGGCAATGCTTTCGTTCAAGAACTTCTTATGATTCCTTTGCTTCGAAGAGCCGTTCTTGAATGTATGGAGTCATGTTTACTTGATTCCCTATTTGTTTGATGGCATGGGACAACATTTGCACTATGATCTTCTGTGGAGAAGTTAAATCTATGCATGTTTAGAAAGCAAAAATGTTGGTGAATGAGTCGGACTTCCTCTTCTATATCAATACAATCGATATTTGTAAACGTTTGGGTCTTAGCTCCCCGGATTTCCTCTTTCAAAATTTTATTCCCATCCTTGTCCCATCTGAAGGCTTCTTCAATTAAGTCATGGGTGAATTGTATGAGGACCCACTCGTCTGCTGCATCGAGGACTCTTGCTTCACATACTAATGGATCATGCAAAGCCGGTTGTAAGGTGTTCACGACTTGTGTGCAACATTGGAAATCCGTTTTGTAGATCAGGAGCTCAAAGTACTTCTGGATACCAGCTTTCTTCATAATGTCCACAGTCGATGGAAGTTCATGCACTACTTTGAAATCCTGGGACATTACTAGAAATTGATGGTCCGTATCTATTATTTTAATTGTTACCAAGAATAGATAATACCCGACAAGTTGATCTTCTCGAAACCAATGACCTTTTGCCTTTGTCACACTTTCTAGGGGAAATTCCAGCATCTCCTCTTGGATAGTCGCTTTAGAGTCCTCAGAAGCCATCTGCACTTGTAATAAGGAAAGCATCAGCTTTTTATGGAAGTCAGGCCATTAGTGATGTGTGTCTTGTGACATGTTGTTCATTTCGTCACTCCGTTTCCCCTTACTTTAGTAAGTAAGATCTCTTACCACATATCTTTTTATTTTTATTCCTGAAAGAAAACAAGAGTTAGTTTAGCCGAAGCATTTATTTATTTACATAGTAGATCCATTCCTATGGAAGTAGAATCTATGACCTATTCCCAAGTGGGAAATGTGCACTACTAGTTTTGTTAAACACATCATGTGCCAAATGCATGGCCTTGTAGTGTGGCCCTGTCATGCATACTTTAGGTGCATTCAACTCTTCATGAGTGCAATCGGAATCTTGTTGAATCTATTGTTCCTGTCCTAGCTGCCTCTTGGGTCTCCATATCCTTTTTGTAGTTGCCGTGTGAGGCTTCGTGTTCTCTTGGTTTTGCCATGCTCTAGGTTTTTCCTCTTTCTGTTTTGAAGTCTGATTGGTTGGTATCCTGTTCCTTTGGTACCTTTGGTGAATCTTTTTTGGCTTTATGGTCCTGCTTCGTCACTGTAACATTTCTTCTTGCTTGTCTGTCTCCTGACTTACAATCTGTCTGATCTTTTTCAGAATCTATATGTGTTGCCGTGTTTTCTGGGATTCTACTAATGACTTCGGAGGCCATACTCTCAGAAGCCTTTTTGGTTCTACTTGTAATGAAGAGAATTTGTTGTCTCCCCTTGCCTTCATAGGATGAGTGACCTGTATCGATGTAGACTTTTCTATTTCCCTCATTTGATCCTTGCGAATCCAGTGCTGATCAGCCCTTCCTGGTTGCGATAATCGGATAGTGGACTTCCATGTGGATGAGCTTCCCTTGTTGTCGGTAACTTTAGGATCGTTGCCTTCACATTTTCTCTGGGATTCACCGTTCAGGGGGGTGAATCCACCTCATCAACTGATGCATTGGTACTGGTAGTCAATCCTTTCTTAGGGCACTCCTCGGGTGAACTCTAGATTGATTCATTTTGTAGTTCCTCTTCTAGGGTTTCTTTCTCACACTTGAGGCTTCATGCATGCGAGGAGATCTTTCTTCCAATAGACTAAATATCTCATTATCCCTATTTTGGCTGATATGTATCCTTGAGCTAGGTGAATGCTCACCTCATTCTCAATGATCTAATCTTGTCCTAGGATCATGTTCTCTATTAGATCCTTGTCTTTACACACCAGAACTTGTTGTTCCATAGTGGAATTTCCTAGGCGGAGAGATATCATGGCTTCTCCAATTCATTCTATGACTTGGCCCCCAATGCCTATCATGTGAGCTTTAGTTGGTTTTATGGTCATCTGAAGATGCGTAATAACCATCATTCATATGCAACTGAGTGCTGCTCCCGAGTCTATCAGTGTCTATTAGCTAGAATTTTGTAGTTCCAATCCCTAGGTTTAAATATGGTTGGGATATGCTGAGATTGGTTGTGTTGGCCTGGTGAATTTTATAGTTGTGTGAACAAAAAGGACCGCCGGGGCACTTTTTTCCCTCTTTAGGAGGTTTTTTTCCCCCGGCTTGTATATACGCCTATTGCCCTAATGGGCTACTTATCTTTGTACATTCTCTAGTAATACATTCAGTATTGTGTGTTGTGCTCCAAGCTTCTTCTTCTTCCTTGTGCTGTTCGCGTGTTGCCGCAGACGTCTAACTCCAACAATTGGTATCAGAGCAGGTCGTTGCTTCATCTAGGGCACCGTCGACACTCCTCCGTTTGCAGTCTCAGATTCGCATGAAATTTGGTGAGCATACTCAGGGTGTCTCCCAATCTGAGCTCTTTTCGGCCTCCGAACGCACTATCATAGCGCTTGTGTAGGCTATTTCATCCTTTTGTGCCAAAGGTATATACCAGTTTCTGTTCGCCAGTTTAAGCGTCTCGAAGTCTGCTACAGGTCTAGCAGAACTCGTCTGGGCAGTTCCGTTCAACTTTTTGAGATACAGTCAATTTTCAGTATCAAGGTATTTTAGTCACCGGCCATGGCTGAAAGCAGTGATGTATTCTGTATCTTGGCTGTTGAGGATAAGTTGGATGGTACCAACTACCCATTATGGGCTTATATGATGTGACATGTACTGGTTGCAAAAGGATTGTGGAACATTGTGTAGGGTGTTGAAAGACGTCCTGTTACACCTGTAACGACAGGTACTGCAAATACAAGTGCTGGAGTTGATGAAGATGGTGTTGAAGATGATATTCCGCAGATTCATGTTCGTGCTGCTGTTTCTGTTGCACCTACTGCAGAGCAGATTCGCTGGGATGGCAGAGATGCCCAGGCACATGCATTGATAGCTTTGTCTGTCAAACGTGCCATTATTCCTCACATTCGCTCTTGCAAAACAGCAAAGGATGCTTGGGATACACTTACCACTTTGTACCAGGCTAGGAATGAGGCTCGTGTTGCTTACCTCCGAAAACAGTTGGAGAGTGAGCACATGAATGAAGGTGATTCTATGGACAGTTTCTTAACGAAGATCAAAGATTTGAAGGAACAGTTGATTTCTGTTGATGAGGTTATACCAGATAGCTCACTTGTGCAAACCGTTCTGAATGGTCTTCTTGATTCATATCAGAGTTTTGCTTCTACTCTTCGATTGATGATGAAAAGCAATCCAAATGCCTTGTCATTTGAGGAGTTAGTCTCTGTTCTATTGCAGGAAGATCAGTCCAGGCAGAACAGGTCCATTATGCGTGTTGCAGATCAAGCTTTCCTGGCTAGTCAGAAGGGCAAAGGAAAATGGAGCTCTTCTACTAGTAAGCAGAAATCAGTAAATGCTGCACAATCGAAGAACCAGGATAAAGATGAGAAGAAATCAGAAAAGCAGAAATTGTTTTGCAAGTATTGTAAAGGAAATGATCATATCATAAAGAATTGTCCAAAACTGGCTGCTAAAGAGGCAAAGAAGAAAGAGGCTGGAATGGTTGTTGCAGAGGTCTCTACACCAAAAACAGAGTCTGCAAATCTTGTGCAGGAAGAAGAATGGGCGTTTACTACTGTCTGCAGTTTTGACCCATCTTCTCATGATCAGTGCATGTCTGCAGTAGACTCAGATGTTTGGTACTTTGACAGTGGGGCGACCAAACATATTACCTCGCAGCGCAATTTCTTCTCTTCACTCGAGTCTGCCCCTACAGGGAATACTGTCACATGCGCCAATAACTCCTCTTATCCTGTTATGGGAGTTGGTAAGATCATTCTGACTACTGTTGATGGTAGTTCTTTCACTTTGTCAGATGCTTTATTTGTGCGAGGGATAAAAAAGAACCTGTTATCAGTTTCTGCATTAGCCAAGATTGGCTTGGTTGTGAAATTTGTTGATGACAGGTGTACAGTCCATGATCTCTCAAATGGTGATGTGATTATTGCTTCTGGCATTTTATGTCGTGGGCTGTATAAGCTCATAGACTATGAAAGATCTCTGAATGATTCGGCATGCACAGTTCATGATTCTCAGGCTATGTCAGATGCAAAGCTTTGGCATGCACGCTTTGGTCATCTGAATTTTGCTAGTTTGCTACGCCTGCAGAAATTTGAAATGGTGTCCTCTTTGCCCAAACTTGAGGCTCCTGGAAAACATGTTTGTGAAGGCTGTATTTTGGGCAAAATGCAGCGTTCTTCCTTTCCAAAAGATGGTTCAGTTCGGGCTACGCAGAAATTGCAGCTTGTACATAGTGATGTATGTGGTCCTATGCAGACACCCTCTTTTGGAAATTACCTTTACTTCGTGACTTTCACTGATGATTTTTCCAGGCATGCATGGGTATATCCACTCAAAGCAAAGTCCGAAGTGTTCATGTGCTTCAAACAGTTTTTGGTTTTGGCTGAAAATCTGTCAGCATGTAAAATGGGCACCCTCCGTTCTGATCGAGGGGGGGAATATATATCTTCAGATTTTAATGCATTTCTAGCTGAACGTGGGATAAAACACCAGTGTACAGTGCCGTATACACCTCAAGAGAATGGAGTTGCTGAACGAAAGAACAGGTCACTCATGGAGATGGCGAGGTGCATGGTCAAAAGTCAGGCTTTACCACATAGTTTCTGGCTTGAGGCTGTCATGTGTGCAGCATATGTACTGAACAGGTGTCCCACTAAAGCGTTGCAATCTATCACTCCATATGAGGCTTGGCATGACCGCAAGCCATCTGTTGCTCATCTGCGTGTTTTTGGTTGTTTGGCATATGCATTAGTGTCTGAACAACATCGCAGAAAATTGGATGATAAGGCAGTAAAATGTATTTTTGTTGGGTACAATTCTGAAAGTAAAGGCTATCGTCTGTATCATCCACAGACTAAACGCATTCTGGTTAGCCGTGATGTTGTCTTTGTGGAAGATGCTATTCAGCCATTGCTTTCATGTACTAAGGAGACATCTGTTAGCTCCAAAGACATGTATGATACGTTGATGCCTCTTTTTACGGGTGGATAATCTAGTGCTGGTCCTAATGAGGCAACTTCTCAGCCCTTACAGGTTTCATATGATGATGCAGATCATTCTATTTCTGATGCAGATTTACATGATGCACTTGTTAATGAGAGAGCTGATATTGAGTAGGCAAAAACTATGCCAAAATGGTTGTTGCAGACTTTGCATGACAACAAATTAGATGCACCTTTGTCATATCGTACTTGTTCAGGCCCTCATAGTGCCTCCTTTGCATCAGATTGCTATGCTATGGCTGCGTCTAGTCTCTGTGATGAGAATGAGCCTGTTTCTTTTGATGAAGCACAGAATTCAGAAAATTGGATGGCTGCCATGCAATCTGAATATGATGCTATAATGAAGAATGGTACATGGTCTTTATGTGACTTGCCTCCTGGCAAGAAGGCCATTGGCACTAAGTGGGTATACAAGCTGAAGCGTAAACCTGATGGTACAGTTGACAGGTATAAGGCTAGGCTTGTTGCAAAGGGTTATGCGCAGGAAAGAGGCATTGATTTTGATGAGACCTTTGCACCTACATGCCGTATGACTACTGTTCAGAGCATTTGTGCACTTGCAGCCCATCATGGTTGGAATGTACATTAGTTGGACATTAAAACAGCATTTCTGAATGGTGAATTACATGAAGAAGTGTATGTTTTTCAGCCTCGTGGCTTTGTGCAGAAAGGGCATGAAAACCAGGTGTGCAGGTTAAAGAAGGCATTATATGGTTTAAAGCAAGCACCACGTGCTTGGTATGAGAAGATACATGCCTATCTGGTTGCACATGGTTTTGAGAACAGTCCAACTGAAAGCACCTTATATGTTAAGCGTGCTAATGATGTGCTTCTGATCATTGTTGTCTATGTTGATGACATGCTGCTCACTGGTCCTATTGAGACACATATTGCTGATTTTAAGGCTGATTTGCATGCCTCATTTGAGATGTCTGATTTGGGGCATTTGCATCACTATTTGGGCATTCAGTTTATGCAAGTTGATGGTGGAATGGCTTTGTGTCAAACGAAATATATTGACACATTATTGCAGCGTTTTGGCCTTGAAGACTGTAAGCCTATTGCCACTCCTATGGAGACAGATTTACGATTGAGTCTTCATGATGCTGGAGATGCATTTGATGATGTTCTCTATCAGCAGGTTGTTGGATGCTTGATTTACTTATGCATTACTCGGCCAGACATTCAATTTGCTGTCTCACAGATGAGCAGGTTTATGCATTGCCCAGGAGTCACGCATTGGAAGGCGGTTAAGCGCATCTTTCGCTACTTGAGTGGTACTCGGCTACTTGGGTTGTTTTATCCCAAGGGGGGATCACTACCGCCAGATTTGCATGCTTTTTCTGACTCAGATTGGGCTGGTTGCTATGACACTCGTGTGTCCACCAGTGGTTTTTGCTTCATGCTTGGTAGCTCATGTATATCTTGGTTGAGCAAGAAGCAGCCTACTGTGGCCACTTCCAGTTGTGAGGCTGAGTATAGGGCAGCTTTCACAGCGACTGTTTAGTGTGTGTGGCTCAGACGCCTTATGGCTGATTTGGGTGTTGGCCAGCCTTCTGCTGCCACCATCTTCACTGACAGTCAGAGCGCATTGGCAGTTGCGAGGAATCTTGTGTTCCATGCTCGCACTAAGCACATTGAGGTGAATTATCACTATGTCAAGGAGAGGTTCTTTGCTGGGGAGATCAGCTTGGCATATGTGCCCACATAGGAGAACATTGCAGACCTTTTCACGAAGGCTCTGCCTAGGGAGAAGTTTGAAGCTTTCCGCAAAGCTTTGGGCTTACTTCCTTTTGTGAAGTGATTTCCACATAGCTTGGCACTTCTTATACATGAGTGCCAGCTCCTTGTTCACCGCATCACTCCCAGGGGGGATTTGTTGATATATTTTGGTAGTGATGTGTGTGAACACACTAGGACCGCCGGGGCACTTTTTTCCCTCTTTAGGAGGTTTTTTTCCCCCGGCTTGTATATATGCCTATTGCGCTAATGGGCTACTTATCTTTGTACATTCTCTAGTAATACATTCAGTATTGTGTGTTGTGCTCCAAGCTTCTTCTTCTTCCTTGTGCTGTTCGCGTGCTGCCGCAGACGTCTAACTCCAACAGTGTGATCCCCTGGCTGGTGGATTAATGGGCGCTATGAAATCAGTATCCCATTTGGAAAAGTCTCTCATGCAAACCATAGGTCTCAATGGCACGTCATCTCGTGTGATAGGATATTTACCTCTTTGGAATGTCTCACTACTCCGTATGTAGGTGTCTACATCCATATGTAGAGTTGGCCACCACAAGCCCGCAAAGAGGATCATTTTTACAATTCTTTTAGCTGAGAAATGTCCTCCTACGGCACCCGCATGTGCCATTCCTAATATGGGTAAGTACTCTCCTTCATGCACACATAGCCGTAGTTGATTATCCTTCCCTCGCTTGAATAATTTTCTCCCCATGATGACATAGTCCTTACTCATTTCTTCCAGGGATCGTTTCCTCGCTAAACTGATTCTGTCCTCATGCTTTGGTGTCTTTAGGAATTTTACTAACGTCTTACTCGAGTTGGGTGCTATTGTAGAGAAAGGTAAAGATGTATGATCATCTGGAGTGGTTTCCTGACATTCCGTGCAACTACTGACATACTCATGAACATCCTTAGGCATATCATGCCAATAGACTCCTAACCGTTTCAATTCTCTTAGAGTTCCATGAGTTCCCTTGTGCATTCCATTTGTTTATGTGCGCTTGTTCAATCAAGTTCTTCTGTTTGTCTTCCTCTACACATCTAGACAATACACCGTTGGATTCTTTATGATACACACTTCCTGCTACAATGTGTAAGTTACGCAATTGTAGAATTTCCTTTCTAATCTCCCTGTTAATTGTGTTATGGTCCATGAGTGAGTATTGGAATTAGCTTTTCTGTCGACTTAGGACATGCCGACTCACGTGAGTATTTCTTTTCTTTAACAATCACTTCAAAATTGAACTCCATTAATAATAGAAACCATCTCACCAGTCTTCCCGTGTTACAAGGCTTATTGTCTAAGTACAATAATGCTTGATGATCTATGAAGAACTTGAACTTGTTGGCTAACAGGTAGTGTCTAAATTTCTTAACCATGTACATCATCCCTAAACCTTCTCGCTCCCTAGTTTTATAGTTTCTTTCGGCTTGATTTAGTTGTCTGCTTGCATAGGCAATAGGATGGTCCAATTTTCCTTCATCTGTCGGTTGAGCTAAAATGCATCCTATTGCGTAATTGGAAGCATCCACATGAATATGAAAGGGCTTGTTCCAATAGGGTGTTTTCAAAATAGGTGTTGTGCTAAGTCGCTTTTTTAACTCATTAAATGCTTTCTCGCATTCGTCCGTCCATGTAAATTGAGTCAACAATCCATACAATGGCTTGGAAATTATAGCATACATGTGGATAAATCGGCGATAGTATCCACAATGACCCATGAATGCTTGCATTTCCTTTGCACTTTTTGGTCTTGGAAGTTCTAGAATTACTTTGATCTTGTCTTCATCCGTAGATATTCCATTTCTAGATACGATGTGCCCTAGGATGTTCCTTATCTTACCATAAAAACACACTTTTCAGGATTTAGACATACTCTATATAGTCGACATTTTTCAAATATTCTTCGCAATTATGGAATATGTACCTCCCTCGGATCTGAGTATGTACATAGGTTATCTACATATACTTCCAAACTCTTCCTTAGGAATTCTTTGAAAACATGACACATCAACCTTTGGAAAGTAGCAGGGGCATTAGTGAGTCCAAAAGGCATCACCGTGAAAGCATAGACTCCCACTCAGTCGCGAATGCGGTCTTATGTTGGTCCTCAGTAGCAATAGCTACTTGGTTGTATCCAGAGAATCCATCCAAGAAGCTATAGACTTCCTTCCCTGCAACTCTTTCCAAGAGGTGATCAGTGATAGGTAATGGGTAGCTGTCACGGATCATGGCTGCATTGACTTTCTTTAGATTAATGCACACTCTCAATCTCCTGTTGTTTTTGGGCACAACTACTAATGGTGACACCCATTCAGTATGTTCTATCTCGTAGATGAATCCGACTGCTAGTAGTTTGTCTATTTCTTCTTTATTTTTTATTGCATAAACATCATTATATGTGTATGGGTGTTGCTTCGATGGTTTTGCATCAGGTGTCATTGGTATTTGATGAGAACAAATGGAGGGTTCCACACCTTTGAGGTCCTTGTAGGTCCATGCAAACACATCTCGATAGTCTCGAATCAGCCTTATCAATTCTTCTTCCTCCTCCGGTGACACATCCTTTCCTATATATGTATATCTTTCTTCTCCATTTTCTATGGTTGCTATGATTTTTTCCGTTTTTTCCTTGTTGTCATATGCTTCTCCTTCTCTCGCTTCTCTCTTAGGCATCTGAATGGCTATTTTCCTTTCCTCTACTTCGTATCTTTTGAAGTGTTTAGGAACTTCAAATAGATCCGGGGTTGGTTCGGTCTTACTCGTGGTTTCCTCATGATTCGGTACTATAGGGGCTGCTTCGATTGCTAACACTTTGGGTGTTCCACCCTTTTCCTCGGCTTGAATGACTTCTAAATAGCATTCCTCTAAATCAAACTTCGGTTCTATCTCTATGCTCTCATATTATTCCTTCCATTCCTTTTCTAATACTTCTCCTGCTTCTACCTCCTGAGGGACTACCATGTAAAAGTTTACGTCATAGCCTTCTTCGTCCACACATTCATTCATGGTCAATACTTCTTCATTTACACATACATCCAAGGTTGCTAGGATCTCCATCTAACCGTGCGGTTCGAATGCTTCATCAAGAAAAACTTGAGGCATGTACATTGGGTCCTCTACGGGTCGATAATTTTGATGTCCTAAGGGGCATAGATGAAGTTTTTTATCCTCCCTCTTTGCTTCCTTACACATCCATAATTGGGCATCCTCGTGCATCCATGATTGATCACTTGATCGGACACTATGGATAGACAAATCATCTTCTTCCTTGTGTACGGGATTCCATTGTAATGGGGGTACATCCCTGTATGCAAATGTATGCAAATTTATCTTGGTAGTGGTTCCTTGATGTTGGAGGTATAATGAGTCTCGTCCCTAGTCTTGCACTACCCTAAGTTGTCTCATGAAAGGTCCTCCTAATATTATTTCATAATTATTTGCCTTTCCAAATTGACATATAGCTAATGTATGCTCGAAATCAACTCCACAGGTGGTCAATCTAATTTTTTCCAATAGAAGCTTCATACACGTTGGTCGCAGGGCTAGCTTTCCCCATTTCTCCCAAATCTCTTTGGTGGCGATGCCACTCCCGCTCTTGTGTCTAGTATGGCCTTGGTCATGTATCCATTGTACATGATGGATAAACATGTGTTGCCCTCATCTCGTTCGCTAAATTCTCCAACCTTATCCACTAGAATTTGTATGGTAGACGGGTTTTCAAGTTCATTGCTTTCCTTTTTTTTCTTCTCCTTCTCTAACTTCAACTGTCCCGCTAATTGTTTCCATAATTGTGGTTTGACATGAAGCAATTTTTCCACAGTCAACTGACATTGTCCTTTGGCCTTTTTGAGTTCTGCTAGATTGTGTGAGGTCTTATCTAAAGGCTCCTTTTCTTTTCCTTGTACTGTGGGAGCAAGGAAGATTATGGATTCCTTCTCGTATTCTCCCATGTAGTTTGGTAGGGTGGAAATGCTATGCACTTCCTCCCTATTTCGGTCTAGCCTAGAGACTTCTTCATTTATTTCCTCCAAATTTGGCATCAGTTGATAGTCTTCCACATCTAATTCCTCAAAAGACGGTTTTGCAACTCCATTGTTTTTCCATTCATCTTCTTGAATTCTAGTCCACAACTCTCTTGGTCAATCAACTTCTAAATCAGGCATTGTGGACATGGATTTGTCCTGGGTATTCAGTAGTTCTTCCTTATCATCCCTCTCTTTTGGTTTCTGGTCCTTGGTTTTAAGACAATCATTGTATTGATTCTCGGATATTCTCGTCTTAGGGAGGACAAGGACAGTCTTTTCTAGAGTGGTTTGTGCCACCTCTATGAGTTTTCTACATATCACTAGTCTCTCCTTTTCTAATTCCCCTTGTGGGTAAAGTTTTTCATGCTGCTCTACGTTTGGTCCATTCACTATCCTAGCTTGGTAAGCCTTCAACCACGACTAGATCGTCTGATCTCAATGGTACTGTGTATTCCCTTTCACTTCGTGATGATTCAATTACTTTATTACATTGATAAGTGCAGTGCCATGAGTCTTATTGGGATTTTTTGGGCAGTCTCTAAAGAGATGTTCCTTTCTGCAGTCATTGCAATACCCTTCCCATGTTCTGGGGGTGGTGGCTTGTATGCCAAGTGTCACTCTAGCACAACAGTGAGTACCAACGTGAGGAGATACACCTCATAAATGTCAATCCGTGGAGACGTGAGGACCGGTATGAAGACCATGAGCAAGTGATGGCAAAAGTGCGTGAGTGAAAGCACACAAGCATGCACACACATACACACACACATGCACAAGGTAAGAGCAAAGAGTGGAACAGTGGAAGATCTTCAATTACACAAGAGATCTCTTACAAAGCTGAAATCTACATCAAGCTAACCCCAAAAATGAGCTCTCCAGCCCTTTTTATAGTTTTTTGAGTAGTTTTGGCCCTGTCCAGACCTAGTGTCCGGCCTAGTTAAAAAATAGGTTCCACGGCTTATTTGGGGGCTCAAACGGAGTCTAAAAGTTATGAAAATTGGTAGGATGATACTTCTAATACTCCTCAAGCTCGAGGACTCCTCGGCTTGAACAAAATGGAGTTCTAAAAATATAAAATGGTATTTACAATGGTTTTTAGTGATAAAAATCATTATATCTATAGGGATTTCTTCTGAAAATTTGACATGTGCTTCTTGGAGCTCCCTACATGCTCCTTCTTCTTTAGTGTGTCCACTTCATTGATGCGCTTCGTTGCTTGTGTGTGACCTTGACTGTCAACACTCCCCCCTCTAGAGTCTTTCGTCCCAGACAGACCCTTGTTGTAGTGGTAGTTCCATGTAGTGTGTGGAGAGATAGTGTCCATCATGTATCCATAAGAGTGGTCCATCTTCCAATTGTAGCTTGGGCAGTTGTCTGGTTCATCATTTTGTCATTGCTACCTTTGTATGGACTTCTTCCCTGTACACCAGCTTGATAGTGTCTTTGTGATTGTGCTCTTGCAGTTGTCACCATGATGTCCTCTGGTTGCCAAAGATGGCTTTCCTCGTTTTTATGCCAAGTACTTGTAACCCATAATGGATGATGGGTAAGTGCATTAGTGCATGGGTTTAACAAGATATGTTCCTTGTGCATGGCCTTGTAATGTGGCCCTATGCATGCATACTTGGGAAATGCATTGGAAGAATTATGGTGCAAGAAGTTGGGTCTTAAGCTAAGTGCTCAAGGGTATGTCGACGAAGAGGTTCCCTAATCATTCATGGTCATGTTGTTGTTGAAACATACAATTCTTACCATGGTGAAAGTTCCATTGATCTTCAACTCTTCGTGTTGTACTTCTATCATGGTGATTAACCATCAGCTTGTATTCCGTTGTTGATGGTTCGCATTGGAGATTCTTCAAGCGCACAATCCTGTTCTCTTTTTTTTTTTTTTTGGAACAATGGAATAAAACAAGAAAAAGGTGTTAGTATCAATAAAATATTTTACATATGTAAGATGTGTCGCATGTGCCTGGGTTCCTCAATTGTGTCTATGCACGGCCGTGTAATGTGGCCCTATATTAATGCATACTTTGGAAATGCATGACCTGAATGGTGCAAAAGACAAGGTTATGCCAAAGGCACATGGTTGTTGCACATAGAGGTTTTCAATGTGGTTGGTGGATGTTGCGGCAGTCTTTGTTCGAGGTCGCTAGTGGATCTTGAAATGATGTAATCCTTCTTATAGGGATCCATTTCAGGATGATATTTGACCCTATAGACATAAGCTCTGTCCTCTGTATCTTTGGGTGGTTTCTGAATTTCAGTATCCATCGTTGTTGGCTCGTTGGCTCTCTGGAAGCTAGTGATACTTTGGGCTTCCACACCCATACCCTTTTTGGTTGCCTTTTTATGTTTGTCGAAGAGGTGGGTTGATCTTCTTGGGTTCTTTGTGCTTGGTGTTGACCCTTGCTTCTCCTTGGCATATTTGTGGAAACTATGCTTGTGAGGGAGATTTGTGGTGTTTGCGCATGCAAGAGTGTCTTGGGTACCCACATTTGTAATTGCCCTTGTTGAGCTCCAACTAACTTCTTTGGCACCCAAATTTGTACGTTATTATGGTCAGCCTCCCTCGATTGCTTTGGTACCCAAATGTGTCGAAGACTGTAGGATTGAGCTAGTCCTCATTTCTTGGTGCTTCTTTTAGCATGGTTGACTTGCCTAAGTGGGAAGGGTTGTGGCAAGGCTGGTGGTTGTTCTCCTTTTTGCACCCAAATCTGCTTCATGCCCTGAGCTTCTTTCTTCTTGAATTCCGTCTGTCTACTTGATATAGCAGTTGTCATTTTTGCTTGCCCCTTTGGTCGAGTTACACTTGCATTAGTATGTGAAGAAGAAGAGGGGTTTGCTGGCCTTTGAGCTCTTGCTTCCATGATTGAGTCCTTGTGCTTTGTAGGGTTTTTGACACACACGACATTTTCTTTACGAAGATTAGTTTCGGAAGAACTAAGAGAATGTGTGCTACTTCGCTTTGTGCGCATGCAATTCTCTAATTCTAATGTGATACATTGTTCAGGTGCCCCAACTTGAAGGAGTTGATGTCGTAGGTTCAAGTTGACTGCATGGTCGTAAATCCAATCTTGACCCAGGACAAGTGGCTCTATAATTTCTTCATCATGACATACTAGCATTTTGACTTTCATTGGAACATCTTGAAGGTAGATGGGAAGTTCCACCTCTCCCAAACAAGGGGTTTCCACACCTCCCAAACCTATGAGATAGGCTTCTATAGGCTTTATGTTCAATTGCAAGTCTTGGCAGTATGAAAGTCTAACTGCACTAATTGCTTCACCTGAGTCAATCAATGCTCTCACAGTCCTTGCATTCTTCCCTTGTCCTACTACGATGTTCACAAAGGGACGTCGATCAATTATTCGAGAAGCAATTGCACTTGATGTTTGACACATAGCCATGTGGTATCTTGGGGCCTTACTATCGATATCAAGGCCTAGGCGACTTAACTTATTTCTCCTAATGCGTTCTCTAGCCTCTGCCTCTGCTTCTTCTCTAACCCTTAACTCTTCTTCTTTTCGCTTCTTAGCATTGTTGAGTCTCTGTAGCATATCCGCTGTAAGAGGTTCTTGATATAGCTTGACTCGACAACCACTGATATAGTTGGGCAAGATATCACCTTCTAGTGTGGCCAATTGAACTGCACCGCTAGTGGAAATTCTGTTAATGATCATGGGTCCATATCCTCTTTTTTCCAATTTACGGGCATGTTGCTTTATTGTATAAACCAACATTAGGTCTCCCTCTTTCAAGCCTTTATCTTTGATGTGTGCATCGAAGTATGCCTTTTGCCGTTTCTTTGCAGCATAGATTCCTGCCACTGCTCGTAGCCTTGTCTCACCTAAGCGTTCTAAATCAAAGATCCTCGAGGATAACTCGTGTCCATTCCAGTCATGCTCTTGTGCTACTTTTAAAGTTGGGATTAGGAAGTCCAACGGTAGCACAACATTTTGTTCGAAGACCATCTGAAATGGGGTGGCATTGAGTACCGTTTTATAGGCAACTCGGTAGGCCCAAAGAGCATGATGATGTTGTTTGTCCCAATTAGAGCATTTGTTATTTACTAGTTTTGTCAATACATTACATAGGATCTTGTTTGTGCTCTCGGCTTGTCCGTTAGCTTGTGGATGATAGGGGGCAGACTTCTTATGTATCACCAAGAATTCTTGGAGAAGATTTTTGCTTACTTCATTCAAGAAGTGTGTGCCTCTATCACTTACTAACTCTATTGGTAATCCGTATCTCGTGAACACATTCTCAAATAAGAACTTTGCCGTTGTTTGATCATCATTCTTTGTTGTGGCTTTGACTTCTACCCACTTTGTAAGGTAGTCATACAATAATGTATTATGCATGGGAGTTTCTAGCTGGGGGGTTAATAGGACCTACAAAGTCTATGCCCCACTTCGAGAATGCATGTCCTCCCATCATTGGCCTCAAAGGCATCTCATCTTTTCTGATTGGGTACTGGGCACGTTCGCATGCGTCACATTTCTTCACATAGGTATGTGCATCCATATGAAGAGTGGGCCACCAAAGTCCTGAGAATAGAATAGTCTTAATTACTCGATCAGGACCAAAATGTCCGCCTGCGACACTGCTATGGGTAGTTTCTAAGACTCTCAAGTAGTCTGATTCGTGAACGCACAATCTTAAGTAACCATCTTTTCCTCTCCTATATAGGTTGTCTCCTACGAAGGCGTAGTCTTTAGCCTCTTGCTCCATGCTTCGTTTCCTTGCTAGACTAGCCTCCTTGGGTAAGGTTCCCGATCTCATGAATTCTACCAATGGAGCACTCCAGTCTGGAATTAATGACACGTGATAAAGGGTCGCATGCTCCACCGGGGGTCTCTTTTGGCACACTAGACAATTCTTGATCCACTCATGAATTTCTTTGTCTATACTAGGCCAATACACTCCTAAACGTTCTAGATTTTGCAATGTTCGTTGTTTAGAATAGTGATTCCCTAGAAATCCTTCATGGGCTTGTTGCAACCAACTACTATGTTCATCATCCTCGACACAACAAGCTAATACACCCTCTGTATCTTGTTTGTACATACTTCCTGCCAATATTTG
The DNA here is from genome assembly GCA_020310875.1 of Ceratopteris richardii. Lineage (NCBI taxonomy): Eukaryota > Viridiplantae > Streptophyta > Polypodiopsida > Polypodiales > Pteridaceae > Ceratopteris > Ceratopteris richardii. The sequence continues at coordinate 52,831,525 of CM035408.1, forward strand.
ATATTTTTGTGATTTTACAATCTCATCTATCGTATCGTCGATCAAGCGGTATCATATCGTGCACATGGTTGGTATCGTATCGCGTATCTAGTATCGTATCGTTTGAACTTCGTGGTATCGTATCATCCACAAATTTGATATCGTATCGTCTGACATTTGGTATCGTAACGTGAGAAAATTTGGTATCGTATCGTCCGAAATACCAGTACCATATCGTCCAAAAATTCATTATTGCATCGTGCTAAGTTTTGGTATCGTATCGTCACTTGCACTAGTATCGTATCGTGAGAGATTTTGGTATCGTATCGTACAGTGCACTGGTATCGTATCATCAGGAATTGTGGTATCGTATCGTGTAGAGCACAAGTATCGTATCGTGCAACAAGGTGGTATTGTATCACGAGAAATCTGGTATCGTATCATCCTCTATTCTAGTATCGTATTGTCACAGGCAGAAGTATCGTATCGTGTTCATTAGCAAGTATCGTATCACCTTCATCAGTGGTATCATATTCCAAGTGGTATCGCCCAGAACATTTCAAGCCATTTGAGGGCAAAATTAGAGGTAATTGAAGAGCCAATTGTGGGATAGTGGGGAACCAAGATAGCCCCAGGAGGGTGGATGAACTTGAGATCAGGATGGGTGCAAAGTAGCCGGAGGAGTGTTATTTCATCGGTAAGAAGTGTAACTCAAGCAAGTCATCACTCTATCTATATTGACATCTCTAGTGACTCAGAGGAAGAGATGCCAATGGCTTCTACAGACATGCAAGGTTCTGTCCCTAGGGGAAACTTCATGTCCACAGTAGAGGGGGAATACCGTACCTCTCTGCAATATGTGTCCACTAATTCCCAAGAGATCCCCATCTACCTAGATGGCTTAAATAGATCAGTAGCCAGGATGGTGAATTCCACTGATTCAAGGATAGTGCCCAGACCTGCAGTCAAGTATGAAGGAGGAGTGTACATGGACAAGTTAGGTCACATCTACATGGTAACAGAACACCCATATCAGATCAACGAGAGAGGAGGGCTGGAAGGAGAAGGAAACTTGGGAAGACTAAACCCTGAAGAGTTATTAACTACGCCTAGAGGCAAATCAGTAGTGACTCGAGTCTTGAGAGGGGATTTGATACCTCAAGATGATTACCTATTAGAGGTCTACTTGATCCATGGATCAGACTTATTATTACAAACTGACTCACCCACACGCGGACAAGGAGAAAGCCCAATGACCTTCTATGAGTTAAAAAATCTTGAAGAGGAGTCTAGAGTCACGTACCTAGACAAGAACCAAAGAAGGTATTGGCTAGTCGATGCCGTTGATAGGGCTCAATTGAAGTATATGGGGTTGCCTGTATTCCCTCTCTGAGAGCAGGCAACTACCTCTCATAACCCCTTTGGGACACAATAGGAATCAGAAAATACAATGTCGGGATAGACAAGCCATCGGAGCATTCCCAACCGAACCCATGTGCAATTCACAATGCCAGGGCTGCAATCACATAATCAAACTCACCCTGGAGTAGGCAACCACCCTCGGCCACCAGTGAGGCCAAGACCACCATTAGGAGTGTAGCCTGGAATACCTCCAATTAGACCAGAAATTCTTGTAATGCCTAGCCACCCAGAACTCGTAAGAAGATTAAGACCAATTCAAGTGGCTAAGTGTATGAGAAATCATTATGATGGGATGGGAGAACCTTACGATCAGACAGTTGAATTTAAACAAGTTCTACAGGCTGAGCAAGTGGATGATTTCTTTATGTAGTATGAGTCCTTTGGACTTACCTTGATAGGAACGGCTTTGACATGGTTCCAACCATTGGATCCCAATCAATTTGGAGATATTGAGCAATTCTTTCAGGAGTTCATTGGGGAATTCACTAAGAGAGGAATTAAACACAAGTCTTCATCTTTAATCCATAGCTCCAAACAAAACCCAAATGAAACGGTGAAAATAGTTGCCCGGAGGTTCAATCAATATGTCGATAGATGCCCAGTAACAAAAAGACCCACTCAACAAAAAATGATATCACTATTCTTAGACAGGTTGATGAACGGGACTTTGAGAACCTTATTCTATGTAGAGCGGCTCTAGACGTTGAGCGAAGGCCTTCAAGAGTGTATTGACCTAGAGGATAACCTAGCTGATGATCTTAAAAGCAGGCCAAGTCCTAGGAAATCAGAAGACACTAGAAGTACAATGACATCCAACTCTAGTAATGTAGAGGAGTTGGTGGAGCTGGTAGCCAAGAAGTTAGGAGTGCACGGACAGCGGAACTACCAGCATCCACCAATGAGAATACCCATGTTACGAAGATGCAGCTTATGCGGAGGAGACCATCCTACTCACATGTGTTTAAGAGGAGGAACATGCTTGCCTCAAGCTTACCCTTACAATAGACAACCACATCAAGGAACCACTCTGTATTGCCACATAGAACAAAAATACACTAATCATACCACTGAGAATGGTCCATTCAATAGGTAGACACCACCCTCAAATCAACCTCACTATAGGCCGTATGGATACCCACCTAGAGAGCCAGGAAGGGAGATCCCAAGATACAACCCCTATCCAGGACCACAAGGAGCACCTAGGAAATATGAGCAAGGGCAATATGCACAACCTCGGCCAGTGTTAGGACAACAACCACCATTTCCATAGAACTTAGTACTAGTTAAATATGCTCGACTAGAGGAAAACTTGGAGAGAGCCATAGTACCTGCGTCACCATTAGCCAGTACAGAATCAATGAACCCAAGATACGAGCAAACCCAAGGAGAATACTATCCCCATGACACCATTATGATGGAGTATGAGCAAGCTTATGACCCACAATACTACGGTTATGAGGAATATGACAATGTCTATGGACCAGAATTGGCAACCCTAATGTACACCGCACCCAAGGCACCATCACCCATGAGACCACCCATCAGACCCCCCATGCCAAAAGGACCATGCTATAGATGTGGAGGAGATCACTTTATAAGGGAATGCACTTGGTGTTGACAGCAAGGTCACACACAAGCAGCGAAGCGCATCAATGAAGTGGACACACTAAAGAAGAAGGAGCATGTAGGGAGCTCCAAGAAGCACATGTCAAATTTTCAGAAGAAATCCCTATAGATATAGTGATTTTTATCATTAAAAACCATTGTGAATACCATTTTATATTTTTAGAACTCCATTTTGTTCAAGCCGAGGAGTCCTCGAGCTTGAGGAGTATTAGAAGTATCATCCTACCAGTTTTCATAATTTTTAGACTACGTTTGAGCCCCCAAATAAGCCGTGGAACCTATTTTTTAACTAAGCTGGACACTAGGTCTGGACAGGGCCAAAACTAAAAAAACTATAAAAAGGGCTGGAGAGCTCATTTTTGGGATTAGCTTGATGTAGATTTCAGCTTTGTAAGAGATCTCTTGTGTAATTGAAGACCTTCCATTGTTCCACTCTTTGCTCTTACCTTGTGCACGTGTGTGTGTATGTGTGTGCATGCTTGTGTGCTTTCACTCATGCACTTGTGCCATCACTTGCTCACGGTCTTCATACCGGTCCTCACGTCTCCACGGATTGACATTTATGAGGTGTATCTCACGTTGGTACTCACCATTGTGTTAGAGTGACACCAAATTTGGCGCCGTTGCCGGGGAGAGAGCTTGGAGGACGAGCGTGTGACGCTAAGACGTAGAGTAGCGACGTTGGAAGGTAAAGAAATCACCACTTTCAGTTCAATTTTTGAGTTTTTCTTCATCTCCATCTTCATCATCACCACCATCTTCCCCACCTTCATCTTCTCATATTTTCTTCACTTTCGGTTGTACATTCATCTCGTTTTTCACCTTTGGCTGCGAGCAAGAAGCACAGAATGCATTTAGAACTAAAACGCTGGAGAAATCGCCTTGAAATCCACATAAAACATCAAAAAATTGAGTGAACATCCGCGGACGTGACGTGACTTGCGCCAAGTATCATAAGAGATATTTTGCTTTGCATCTACTGACACATAGGAGTGACAAGGAGGACACAAGGTACTCATATTTGCAAAAATTTTTGAATTTGGACTCCAAAAAATCCAAGTATCGTGTTCTCCTGCGGTTGAAGTATCGTGATACCTGGATATCGTGAAACTCCTGTGGTCGAGTATCGCGATACTTGCAGTGGTCACTTATCGAGTATCGTGTATCGCTGAGAAACATTCACGATACTAGACAGATATTGTGTATCATGGAGTTAACTTTCACGATACCTGGTAGATATCGAGTATCGTCAGAAAATTTCTCTCGATATTGGTAATGTATCGAGTATCATAGAGACTTGAAAACGATACTTGAGGAATCTCGAATACCGTGGGAATTCCAAGTATCGTGTATCGTGATTTTTTTCGCGATACCCATCCCATATCATGTATTGTGACCTGCAGTGTCAAGTATCGTGAGTCTAACTCTGGCCTGTTATCGTGTATCGTGGGATTCCTCTTGGCGATACATGTGCAATATTGAATATCGTGAGGGTCCTTCCACGATACTTGCTGGATATCGAGTATCGTGATCTGTCTAGTTGGTCGAATATCGTGTATCATGTGGGCTCAAGTATCGAATATCGTGGCATTTTTCCAGTCAGCCAAATATCGAGTATCGTGACTTTTCCAGTGTGTCAAGTGTCGTGTATCGTCCAGTTGAGATATCATGTATCGTGGCAAGGCAAGTATCGTGTATCGCCTGTTTTCAAGCATTTCCTGAGAGGTCCTGTTTCTCTGTTTTAACCCCGAGAACCCTGAACTGGCATAACTTTCTCATACGAAATTTGTTTGCTGTGATTTTGAGTTTGTTGGAAAGCTCGTGGGGAGTCCGTGTAGGATTCGAAACAAGCTTTCCAACTAGCTATAGAGCTCAAAAAATGGGCTTTTGATGAAAAAGTTATGTCAAATCAAGCTCCTGGGGGTCAAACAGGCAATCAAGACCTTTTGGAAAAAATCGTGATTTTGTGAAATCAAGAGAATCACGATTTTGTGAAATCAAGAGAATCGCGATTTTGTGAAATCCAAAGAATCGCGATTTTGTGAAATCTAAAGAATCGCGATGTTGTGAAATCCAGAGAATCGCGATTTTGTGAAATCAAGAGAATCGCGATTTTGTGAAATCCAGAGAATCACGATTTTGTGAAATCTAGAGAATTATGATTTTGTGAAATCAAGAGAATCACGATTTTGTGAAATCTAGAGAATCGTGATTTTGTGAAATCTAGAGAATCGCGATTTTGTGAAATAAAAAAGAATCACGATTTTGTGAAATCCAAAGAATCGCGATGCTGTGAAATCAAGAGAATCGTGATGCTGTGAAATCAATTATCAACAGAGAATCGTGTTTTTGAAAATTGTGATTTTGAGCACAACCACAGAATCGCAATTCTGAGAATGACCCCAGAATCGTGTTCTTTTCAAAAGGCTTTTAGGTGGGAAACATAGAATCGTGATTTTCAAAAAAATTTGAATTTTTCACAGGATCACGATTTTCATCACAGAATCGCGATTTTCATCACAAAATCGTGTTTTTTGGCGGGAACTTTGAATTTCTGAGCGCCAAGCAATGGCGAGCTCCATATGTGCAAAAAATCATGAAAGAACACAAGCGCTTGCTCTCTCTTGTACTTCCTAACTCCTCCTCGCACAATAATGCATGAAAGATGGTATGAAAATGGTGAAAATGCACTAAAAAACAAGAAATTGCTATGAAGCAGAAGATGGAAGAAGATGGAGATGATGATGATGATGAAGATGGAGAAGAAAAATCAAAAAAATAACAGAAATGACAGTTTTTTTACCTTCCAACGTCACAAATCTACGATCTTACCATTACAACGCTCCTCCTTGAAGCTCTCTCCCCGGCAACGGCACCAAAATTTGGTGTAGCTCAAGCGTAAGGACCACCTCCTTTACTTGTCAATCCGCGGAGACGTGAGGACCGGTATGAAGACCACGAGCAATTGAAGGCACAAGTGCGTGAGTGAAAGCACACAAATATGCACACACATATACACACACGCGCACAAAGTAAGATCAAAGAGAGGAACAATGGAAAACTTAGATTGCAAAAGAGTTGTCTTACAAAAGCTCTATTTTCTAACAAGCTAACCTCAAAAATGAGCTCTCTAGCTCTTTTTATAGTTTTTTGACTATTTTTGGCCCTGTCCAAACCTAGTGTCCGGCCTAATTAAAAATTAGGTTTCAGGGCTTATTTGAGGGCTCAAATGAAGTCTAAAAATTATGAAAATTGGTAGGATGATACTTCTGATATCCTCAAGCTCGAGGACTCCTCAGCTTGAACAAAATTGAGTTACAAAAATAGAAAATGGTATTTACAATCGTTTTTAGTGATGAGAATCACTATTTTTTATAGGGTTTTCTTCTGAAAATTTGACATACACTTCTTGGAGCTCCTTACTTGCTCCTTCTTCTTGTGTGTCCACCTCTTTGATGTGCACCTGTGCTTTGTCCTTGACCTTCAGCTTCAACACTAGCACTATCTAATTCTTTGCCATAAAATTCTATGCTACACCTACTTGCTCCACACTGTATTTTGATTATGCCCCTTCGAATGGTACATCAGCTCTTACTATACCTTCTCCATCAACCAATACAATTCGAAATGTTTCAAAAAAGGGTAGCATACGACAAAAAAACAGCTCATGTCCTTCCTTATCCTTAAAAAAAACATGATCGAGCCAACCAATAGCTATATCATCTTTGTTGTCCATTGCACCTACTCTAACAACTTGCCTTTTGTGGGGTTATTGCCAATGTAATCATAGAAAGCTAATTTTTTTGGGATCTTTGACCAAATTTGTGATAGACTCAAATTTTTACCTTATCCGGCTCGTATTCTTTTTTAATTTTCTATTGGAAATATCCGTGATCCCATTGATAGTGGGTAGGACCAAATAGTTTAATCAAAGTGGCAGTAGAGTCATACCACATGGTGCCAAAAACCACAAAATCAGCAAAAAGTACTGCAACGATGCTACTAGACAATATGGTTTCAACATTTCCCATACGTAGTGCTTTGTATGATCTCTGAGGAGGACAAATGCTAAGATGAAACAGTTTGGCCAATATGCCTAACACTTTGGCAGCTTTGTGATGCAAGGCTATTCCCCTCAAAATAAAGGGGTCAAATCCCTCAACCTCCAAGTGAGATCTACAGGTTTGGCTTTTCTAGTTAATCCATAAGGGTTTGATACCCAAATACCACAACCAAACAAACCAATTACATGAAACAATCCGAAGGCAAAACAAAGTACTCCTACGAGAAATAGATGAATTGCAAAAAAAAATTTGGTAAATCTAGTGATGGCTTTCTTGTACGATCATCTCAAAATAGATCCAAGTCCCAATAAACCTAGTGCCATATAGAAGAATGTTCCCCAGTGCTTTTGCCACCAATACATGACTCATCATATATGCACATAAAAGGTAATTAGTGCCATCCAATTTGTCCTCAATAGCCAACAAATGGAATACATCATTGCTTTTAGCATGGCCACTGATTAAAATACCATGATGTAGAAAAATGATTGTATCTCAAAAATTTGAACAAAGCTACGTTGTCGAGCTTTGCTAAACTTGTAGTAGACTTCGAGATGCTTGGATTGGAGAACTGAAATTTGTATATATGTTTGGCACACAAGGACAAAAATGGCATGCACAAGCACTATGATAGTGTGTTCATAGGCCAAAACAAACTCATATAAAAAATTTGGTACAAAATAATGAAGTTGTTTTGAACTCCTTATTACCCTGAGTATGCTCACCAATTTTCATGTGATTTTGAGATTGCGATCAGAGTGGTGTCGATGATGCCCTAGATGAAGCGGCGATGTGCTTTGATACCAATTGTTGGAGTTTGAGGTCTACGGGAGCACACGAGCAACACAAGGAAGAAGAAGAAGCTTGGAGCACAACACACAACACTGAATGTATTACCAAGTGAATGTACAAAAGATAAGTGACCCATTAAGGTTATTGGCGTATACAAAAGCTAAGGGGAAAAAACCTCCTAAAGAGGGAAAAAAGTGCCTTCACAGTCAAAATTGTGTTCACACACATCACTACTGAAATATGTCAACAAAAGACTCGTAAAGAGGGACAAAAGTGTCCAGGCACTCCTTAATGTGTTCACACACATCACTATCCAAATATACTAACAACTATGATAGTGCATTCAGAGGTTGAAACGAGCTCAAATGAAAATTTTAACTCTACATAATGAAGTCATTTTGAGCTTCTAATCACTCATAGTATGCTCACCTATTTTTGTGTGATTACAAGACTTTGACTAAAAGGGCACTGATGACACCCTAAAGAAAGTGCTAACCTACTTTGATACCAATTCTTGGAGTTTGAGGTCTACAAAAGCACACAAACAACATAAAGAAGAAGAACAAGCTTGGAGAACAACACAATACTGAATGTATTACCAAGTGAATGTACAAAGATAAGTTATCTTTTAAAGTTATAAGCATGTATAGAAGTCGAGTAAAAAAAGAAACTCCTAAAGAGGAAAAAAGTGCCCATGCATTCCTAAGTCTGTTCACACATATAACTACCAAAATATATCAACACTTGCAACACTCCCTTTCTAGTGTCTTGCAACACTCCCTTCCTAGTGTCTATCATCCTCGATATTGTGGCATCTACCAGATCACAGTTTTTATATAGGATTAAAAATTAATGCCATTTGAGAAGAGAGAGACAAAGCAAAAGCGAAATCATCTTTTATTCATCCTAGCTTTTTTGTTTCCCCATGTTTTCTTTAATTTTCTTATACTATTTTAATTACTTTCAGAATGCAAGGTTTTAAAGCTTGTTACGTTATCTCGAGAAAGCAATTTCTTTACCATATTCTTAGCCTTTTTTCTCCACTCCTCTCTAGGATCCCACTTTCCTTTTCTAGTAGCCTCTTTTTCTCTTTTGAATTTTGTTAACTTCAGCTTGTATTGTGCTTTTCCACTACCATGCTCCCCTCTACAACACTAGTCCCCTCCTAGATCTTGTCATTCTTCACAATACAATGTTGATGTTGCATGTATGTTGTGATGATAATGTGCTCAATCTCGTTGACAATGGATGCCAATTTTACCATTGATTTCCTACATTTTTTTACATGGATAGGATTATGTGGAACAAATTTTGGATGCAAAAAAACTAGGAGTCCTTATGAAGTTCATGCCAATAGAAGTGCCTCTTATTAAAATCATATGTCTTGTCAACTCCTAGGTATGCTCAACTAAGTGTGTCATGATAGTCATCAAGAACTTTCCTTCTCATCTCTAAAGTTCTCATCTCTAAAGGTCTAGGGACACACACACTTTACTTTTATGTAATAGATATCCATGATGGATATTATAATTTGACACTCTATCCTCATTCGAAATCCATATTCCTAGATCCCGTTCCTTAATGGCTTTCCATATCTTAGAATATATAGGATCTAGCCTACATTTCCCTCTAATGGATTCAAGTAACTCATTAATGATATGAGTAAAACTCAATCCATTCAACATAGGCATGTATATAAGTGAATCATCCACCACAATAAACTTTCCCTTCCTATACCTAAGCTCATAATAAAACTGAAGGGTCTTTTCCCATCAAGCCTTATGACCTTTAAGGTATATTTGATTAGAGATCCATTTAATGCTCTATTGATCAAACACTATTCTCTCCTTGACACCATACAAATAATGATGCGGATTCTTCAACACATGGGAAATTGCATACAACTCCTTCTCATAGACGGAGTAATTCCTTTGAAAAGGCTCTAGTTTCTTGCTCTCAAATGCAAATGATTGACCATCTTGAACTTAAATTTGCTCCTAACGCATAATCACTCCTTTCCATCTCAACCAAAAAGGTTGATTGGGATTTGCAATGTGCAATAGTGGAACTATAGAGATTTCTACTCTTAACTTTTCCATGCAATACTTTTGTTCATCTCCCCAATGAAAGGCTTTTCCTTTCAGCTAATCCATCATCAGAGCAATGATTTTAGCATAGTTCTTAATGAACTATCTATAGAATCTTGATAAGCTTAAGAAGGTAAGAGCCCTTATAGGTTTCTAGGATGTGGTTGTTCCATAATAGCCCCTACTTTTTCATGATTCATTTGTATTTCATGTTTGGGGATGACAAGGACAAGATATCTAACCTTCATTTTGAAAAAATCACACTTTAAGTTCTTAACAAAAAGTGATTTTTCCCTTAACAATTGAGACACTTTTTTTATGAGTGTTCCAAGTGTTCCTCTCTTGACCAACTATAGATCATAATATCATTCCTAAACAAGCCACAACACATTGTTCATGAGCATCATGAACATGGGCATGAGCATGGGTGAGACCAAATGACATCACCAAAAACTCATAATTCCCATATCTAGTCCTAAAGGCAGTCTTCATAACAATCTCTACTTCTTGATGTTGAGATGCTAAGCCTATAAGGGGGGTTTACAAATAGTTTAATATCATAAATATGGCATGGTCAATGCCTCCCCCTACAAGTGGTAGTCCTTTAGGTAAATCAGTAGGAAAAACATCTCTATACGCAAACATTAATTGCTTAAGATCTTTAACTACATACTTGTAGAGGAGGTATTGGGGTATCCACTTTTATAGAAAACAAACACTTCCAGTACGTCACCTACTCAAGGGGGGTTCTCTTTAGGGAAGTATACCCTTTAACATTTCAGTGAGCAGATAGATAACACGGATTAAATACTTCAGAAAATATGGACAACCAATGACCAAGGAAGACCATACACTTCTTGATTCGAATCAGATGATTACAAGGTTGGGCAGAGAGATGCTCAAAAGTACTAGCTTAGGGTTGATAAGCCACCCTAAAAGTATTAACTCCAATACCACAGATCAGCATAAGGGACCGCTAACTCAGAGCAATACAAGTGGTAGTATTTCTCAAGAGAATAGAGATTAATCAACACACAGACTCACATAAAAGAATATAAATCCAAGCTACTCTCTTACACTATAGTGCTCATAGCCCTCCACTGAGAAGCCTACCCTCTGCATCCACACTACAGAGTAGCTCCCACAATAGGCTTGAAACCACCAAGTGCAAGAGAGGACTTCTGCACGTATGTACGAACCACTCGTATCTCTCAAACTTGTACCTTGTACATGTACTCTAGTGTACCCAAATGAGCACAAATCCCTTGATTTTATAGGCCCCAATAGGCCAAGAGAGCCTTGCCGAATCTTCACGTCCACTGATCACGCACCGGTTAATTACCCAAAATTGGGGGGTAGGTCAAATATTCCACTTGATTTGAATTAGATCCACAAAAATAGGTAGTCACCGTGAATGGTTGGCGGCCACTTTTACTCTTGACAATACACTTTTACCTTTTCACCCGCCCTGTTTAATCCTGGTAATTCAAATGAAAGACCCCGTACACTTTGGAAGTGTAAAAGCAAATCATTATGGAATGTAAATGTCTTTTCCAAGGCACCCATTTGTATTCAATTTCAATCTTGCATGCTTTCCATGGCCATAAGGAACAACCGAGTCGAATGACACCAGAAATCACCATCTATCTCTAGATGTAGATTGTTAACCCCAATCCTTCTCAGGCGCTCTGCTTCCATTGCTTCCCTGCATCCATTGCTTCCATGGCTTTGTCTCTGATGATTTGCGGGGTTCTGCATGTGTGCCGGTGTGTGTGTGCATGTATTGTGTGTGTGAAAGTGTGTGTGTAAGTGTGGGTGTGTGTAGCATATGTGTGTGTGGAAGTGTGTGTGTGTGTGAGTGCATGTGTGTGGTTGTATATGTATGTGCGTATGTGTGTTATTGCGTGCATGTGCGGGTATGTGAGGGAGATAGAGAGTGAGGGGGTGCGATGGGTGGGTTGTGAGGTGTGAGGGGAGGATTGCGGGTGAGTGCGGGGAGGTGTGAGGGATGAGGCGGGGTGGGGCGGAGGGCGGAGGCGGGGGGCGGAGGTGGGTGAGGGGCGGGGGCGGAGGCGGAGTGAGGGGGGGGCTATGGCGGAGGGGTGCGGGGTGAGGAGAGGAACTAGGTGGGGGGGGGGGCTTGGTGGTACTAGGCGGGTGGGAGGGGGTACGGGGAAGTGGGCGGGGTGCGGAGGCGGGGCAATGAGGGGCGGGGGCGGAGGCGGAATGAGGGGCGGGGGGCGGAGGTGGGTGAGGGGCGGGGGCGGAGGCGGAGTGAGGGGGGGGGCTTGGTGGTACTAGGCGGGTGGGAGGGGGTACGGGGAAGCGGGCGGGGTGCGGAGGCGGGGCAATGAGGGGCGGGGGCGGAGGCGGAATGAGGGGCGGGGGGCGGAGGTGGGTGAGGGGCGGGGGCGGAGGCGGAGTGAGGATGGCGGGGGGCGGAGTGGGGGTGGCGGGGGGCGGATGGCGGGGGCGGAGGGCGGAGGCCAGTGGGCGGGAGAGGAGAGAGAGGGGAGGGGGGAGAGAGAGGGGAAGAGAGAGAGGGGGTGCGGGTGCGGGCGGAGAGAGGAGGGGCGGGGGGCGGATGGCGGGGGGCGGAGGCCAGCGGGCGGGGGAGGAGAGAGAAGGGAGGGGGGAAGAGAGAGAGGAGGATAGAAAGAGAGGGAGAAAGAGAGAGAGAGAGAGGGGAGAAAAGAGAGAGACAGGGAGAGAAAGAGATCGGGGAAGGAGAGTGAGGTAGAGAGAGAGGGAGAGAGAGAGAGAGAGAAGGAAAGAAAGAAAGAAAGAAAGAAAGAGGAGATGGGAGAGAGAGAGAGAGAGAGAGAGAGAGAGAGAGAGAGAGAGAGAGAGAGAGAGAGAGAGAGAGAGAGAGAGAGAGAGAGGGAGAGAAAGAGATCGAGGAAGGAGAGTGAGGTAGAGAGAGAGGGAGAGAGAGAGAGAGAGAGAGAGAGAGAGAGAGAGAAGGAAAGAAAGAAAGAAAGAAAGAAAGAGGAGATGGGAGAGAGAGAGAGAGAGAGAGGGGGGAAGAGAGGGGGAGAGAGAGAAAAAGAGAGAGAAAGAGAGAGAAAAAGAGAGAGAAAAAGGGAGAAGGGGGGGGTCACACGCGGGGAGAGAGAGAGAATGAAAAGGGAGAGAGGGAGAGGGATCCGAGAGAGGGGGAAAGAGAGAGAGGCGGCAAGAGAGGAAAAGAGAGCGGAGTGAGGGGGCAGAGGGCGGAGAGAGATGTGAGAGGAGAGAGAGAGAAAAAAGGATAACAAATCAACTGAGGTAGCAACAAGAATGAAGACATTAACTGCTCGTATCACACTTATGTCCATACAATGGAATGGACTATTCCCTGAAGCTTCATCCCAAGGCGTCTGAGAGTTTCCGATCTCTACAATACTCTTTAAAAACGAATAGTAAAAAGTCCCATTGTCAATTTCATTATGATAATAGATTCATCAATCATGAGTCATACTCAGGCCCCATGTACAATATCATGAAATTTAAGCCAATCATGTGTCCCAAATGGTGTGGACCACAATGAATGGGTCAAACAACACATACGTAAAATATTATTTTGCATTACTTCCATTGCCTTGCAATTGGTGTTGTCATGTATAGGACTTTTCTACATTTAAAGTGGAACACTTTATTGCCCTTATTTACGGTTGTGTTGGTCCTTGGTTTAGACATTTTGTCTTTCTTCTACATAATTGGTAGTTCCACTATGCATGGTTGAGATGTTGGAGATAGACGTCTATGGAAGCACGCGAACAACACAAGGAGAAGAAGCTTGGAGCACAACACACAATATCGAATGTATTACTACAGAATGTACAAAGTTAAGTAGCCCATTAGGGCAATAGGCGTATATACAAGCCGGGGAAAAAAACCTCCTAAAGAGGGAAAAAAGTGCCCCGGTGGTCCTAGTGTGTTCACACATATCACTACCTAAATATATCAACAAGTCCCCCCTGGGAATGATGCGGTGAACAAGGAGTTGGCACTCATGTATAAGAAGTGCCAAGCATGTGGAAATCACTCAAAAAAAGGAAGTAAGCCCAAAGCTTTGCGGAAAGCTTCAAACTTCTCCCTATGCAAAGCCTTCGTGAAAAGGTCTACAATGTTCTCTAGCGTGGGCACATATGCCAAGCTGATCTCCCCAGCAGAGAACCTCTCCCTGACATAGTGATAATGCACCTCAATGTGCTTAGTGCGAGCATGGAACACATGGTTCCTCGCAACTGCTAATGCACTCTGACTATCAGTGAAGATGGTGGTGGCAGAAGACTAACCAACACCCAAATCAGCCATAAGGCTTCTGAGCCACACACACTCAACAGTCACTGTGAAAGATGCCCTATACTCAGCCTCACAATTGGAAGTGGCCACAATAGGCTGCTTCGTGCTCAACCAAGATATACATGAGCTATCAAGCATGAAGCAAAAGCCACTAGTGGACACACGAGTGTCATAGCAACTAGCCCAATCAGAGTTAGAAAAAGCATGCAAATCTGGCGGTAGTGATCCGCCCTTGGGACAAAACAACCCAAGTAGCTGAGTACCACTCAAGTAGCGAAAGATGTGCTTAATCGCTTGCCAATGCTTGACTCCTCGGCAATGCATAAACCTACTCATCTGTGAGATAGCAAACTGAATATCTAGCTGAGCAATGCATAAGTAAATCAAGCATCCAACAGCCTGCTGATAGAGAACAACATCAAATGCATCTCCAGCATCATGAAGACTCAATCGTAAACCTATCTCCATAGGAGTGGCAATAGGCTTATAGTCGTCAAGGCCAAAATGCTCCAATAATGTGTCAATATATTTCGTTTGACACAAAGTCATTCCACCATCAACTTGCATAAATTGAATGCCCAAATAGTGATGTGAATGCCCCAAATCAGACATCTCAAATGAGGCATGCAAATCAGCCTTAAAATCAGCAATATGCTTCTCAATAGGACCAGTGAGCAGCATGTCATCAACATAGACAACAATGATCAGAAGCACATCATTAGCACGCTTAACATATAAGGTGCTTTCCGTTGGACTGTTCTCAAAACCATGTGCAATCAGATAGGCATGCATCTTCTCATACCAAGCACGTGGTGCTTACTTTAAATCATATAATGCCTTCTTTAGCCTGCACACCTGGTTCTCATGCCCTTTTTGCACAAAGCCACAGGCTGAAAAACATACACTTCTTCATGCAAGTCACCATTCAGAAACGCTATTTTAATGTCCAACTGATGAAATTCCAACCATGATGCCTCTTTCCTGCGCATAACCCTTTGCAACAAGTCTAGCCTTATACCTTCCAACTGTACAATCAGGCTTACGCTTCAGCTTGTATACCCACTTAGTCCGAATGGCCTTCTTGCCAAGAGGCAAGTCACATAAAGACCAAGTACCATTCTTCATTATATCATCATATTTGGATTGCATACCAACCATCCAATTTTCTGAATTTTGTGCTTCATCAAGCGAAACAGGCTCATTCTCATCACAGAGACTAGATGCAGCCATAGCATAGCAATCTGATGCAAAAGAGGCACTCTGAGAGCCTGAACAAGTATGATATGACAGAGGTGCATCTAATTTGCTGTCATGCAAAGTCTGCATCAACCATTTTGGCATAATTTTTGTCTACTCAATATTAGCTCTCTCATCAACTAGTGCATCATGTAAATCTGCATCAGAAATGGAATGATCTTCATCATCACATGAAACCTGCAAAGGTTGAGAAGTTGCCTCATTGGGACCAGCACTAGACTGTCCACCTGTAAAAAGAGGCAGCAAAGTATCATACATGTCTTTGGAGCTAACAGATGTCTCCTTAGTACATGAAAGCAATGGCTGAATAGCATCTTCCACAAAAACAACATCACGGCTAACCAAAATGCATTTAATCTGTGGATAATACAGATGATAGCCTTTACTTTCAGAACTGTATCCAACAAAAATACATTTTACTGCTTTATCATCCAATTTTCTACAATGTTGTTCAGGCAGTAATGCATATGCCAAACAACCAAAAACACACAGATAAGCAACAGATGGCTTGCGATCATGCCAAGACTCATATGGAGTGATAGACTGCAGTGCTTTAGTGGGACACCTGTTAAGTACATATGATGCACACATGACAGCCTCAAGCCAGAAACTATGTGGTAAAGCCTGACTCTTGACCATACACCTCACCATCTCCATGAGTGACCCGTTCTTTCGTTCAACAACTCCATTTTGTTGAGGTGTATACGACATTGTACACTGATGTTTTATCCCACGTTCAGCTAGAAATGCATTAAAATCAGAAGACATATATTCCCCCCCTCGATCTGAACGGAGGGTGCCCATTTTACATGCTGATAAATTTTCAGCCAAAACCAAAAACTGTTTGAAGCACATGAACACTTCGGACTTTGCATTCAATGGGTATACCCATGCATGCCTAGAAAATCATCAATGAAAGTCACAAAGTAAAGATAATTTCGAAAAGAAGGTGTCTGCATAGGACCACAGACATCAGAGTTGCCCGAACTGAACCATCTTTTGGAAATGAGGAACGTTGCATTTTACCCAAAATGCAACCTTCACAAACATGTTTTCCAGGTGCCTCAAGTTTGGGAAAAGAGGATACCATTTCAGATTTCTGCAGGCATAGCAAACTAGCAAAATTCAGATGACCAAAGTGTGCATGCCAAAGCTTTGCATCTGACATAGCCTGAGAATCATGTATTGCACATGCTGAATCATTCAGAGATCTTTCATAGTCTATGAGCTTATAGAGCCCAAAACATAAAATGTCAGAAGTAATAATCACATCGCCATTTGACATATCATGAACTGTACACCTGTCATCAACAAATTTCACAACCAAGCCCATCTTGGCTAATGCAGAAACTGATAACAGGTTCTTCTTGATCCCTGTCACAAATAAAGCATCTGACAAAGTGAAAGAACTACCATCAGCAGTAGTCAAAATGATCTTACCAACTCCCATAACAAGATAAGAGGAGTTGTTGATGCATGTAATAATATTCCCTTATAGGGGCAGGCTCGAGTGAAGAGAAGAAGCTGCGCTGCGAGGTAATATGTCTGGTAGCCCCACTATCAAAATACCAAACATCTGAGTCTACTGCAGACATGCACTGCTTATGAGAAGATGGGTCAAAACTGCAGACAATAGTAAACGCCCATTCTTCTTCATGCACAAGATTAGCAGACTCTGTTTTTGGTGTAGAGGCCTCTGCAACAACCATTCCAGCCTCTTTCTTCTTTGCCTCTTTAGCAGCCAGTTTTGGACAGTTCTTTATGATATGATGATTCCCTTTATAGTACTTGCGAAACAATTTCTACTTTTTTTATTTCTTCTCATCTTTATCTTCCTTCTTCGAATGTGGAGCATTTGCAGATTTCTACTTGCTAATTGAAGAGCTCTATTTTCCATTGCCCTTCTAACTAGCCAGGAAAGCTTGATCTGCAACACGCATAATGGACCTGTTCTGCCTGGACTGATCTTCCTGCAACAGAACAGAGACTAACTCCTCAAATGATAAGGCATTTGGATTGCCTTTCATCATTAACCGAAGAGTAGAAGCAAAACTCTGATATGAATCAAGAAGACCATTCAGAACGGTTTGCGCAAGTGAGCTATTTGGTATAACCTCATTAGCAGAAATCAAATGTTCCTTCAAGTCTTTGATCTTTGTTAGAAAATTGTCCATAGAATCACCTTCATTCATGTGCTCACTCTCCAACTATTTCCGGAGGTAAGCAACACAAGCCTCATTCCTACCTTGGTACAATGTGGTAAGTGTATCCCAAGCATCCTTAGTTGTTCTACAAGAGCGAATGTGAGGAATAATGGCACATTTGACAGACAAAGCTATCAATGCATGTGCCTGGGCATCTCTGTCATCCCAACAAATTTGCTCTGCAGTAGATGCAGCAGAAACCGTAGCACGAATAGGAATATGTAGAATATCATCATCTTTGACACCTTGTGCCTCAGCTTCTGTACCTGCAATTGTAACAGTTGCAGGTGTGATAGGACGTTTTTCAACACCCTCCACAATGTTCCAGAGTCCTTTTGCAACCAATACATGTCGCATCATATAAGCCCATAACGGGTAGTTGGTACCATCCAATTTATCCTCAATAGCCAACATACGAAATATATCATTGCTTTCAACCATGGTCGATGACTAAAATACCTTGATGTAGAAAATTGACTGTATCTCAAAAAGTTGAACAGAACTGCCAAGACAATTCCGCTAGACGTGTAGCAGACTTCGAGACACTTATACTGGTGAACAGAAATTGGTATATACCTTTGGCACAAAAAGACGAAATAGCCTGCACAAGCGCTGTGATCGTGTGTTCGGAGTATGCTCACCAAAATTCATGCGATTCTAAGACTGCAACCGGAGGAGTGTCGACGGTGCCCTAGATGAAGCGACGACCTGCTCTGATACCAATTGTTGGAGATAGACGTCTACGGAAGCATGCGAACAACACAAGGAAGGAGAAGAAGCTTGGAGCACAACACACAATACTGAATGTATTACTAGAGAATGTACAAAGATAAGTAGCCCATTAGGGCAATCGGCATATATACAAGGGGGGGGGACCTCCTAAAGAAGGAAAAAAGTGCCCCAGTGGTCCTAGTGTGTTCACACTCACATTATCTAAATATATCAACATGAGAGAGAAACACCTAAAGCATAAGTTTTCCTTTTTGACCCATTCAAATGATTCAATGATCAATCATGGCCCTTGAAGTCCCCGCTTCTTAGCTAAAACTTTGTTTTTCCTTGGGACTAATCATTTCTTAAACTTCCTTACATGAGTGGGTTCTAGAGGGTGCGTGTCCATTGGTGTATATTGTGGAGTGTTATGATCTTCATATATTTGAGCATACTTCAAAGCTTTTGAAAAATATTTGGGGCATTCCTTTTAGCCTCAATATTTATGGCTTTATCCGATCCCATAATAAATTCTCATGTCTTTTAAAATTCATCTTAACCTTTCAACTTAAGAATGATTTCTCTATATTGAGAAAGTTCAATAAACAATGGCCTAATTCTTTGCATCACTCTATCCCACTAATGCCAAATCCTCTCCTCCGCATTCTCATGCAAGAACTCTTTAAGAAAAAGAGACTTGAATTGAGCCCAGTTAGACATTGTTCTACAAAGACCATTCCATGTGTGTGTGGGACAAGGGCAAGCCATAGCCAAGGTCACTAGCTCGAGGGATATCCTAAAGTATTCAATGGTAATGGGGATGAGTGTTGCATGGTGGTCACATGTCGACAGTAGATCATTCCAGAGCATTACCATTTTGGATGCAAGGGGATAAAATGGATGGGAGGAGAGTGGCACACACATCATTCACAAGTCTTGATTTCAAGAGAGTTTTTGGCAAGTCTAATATTTGGTAACTAGAGCATTTTTGGATCTTTTTTGGGAAGTTTGGAGATGACTCGACATTCTACGCATGGGTTTTACCACCTTTGAATGAGGAATCATCACCTGCATCGAGATGTGTGCTAACAATGATTGTGTGAAGAAACAGAGAGTGGAGCTTGGAGCAAAAGGGAGCTTTCTTGACCCCTGAGAGGAGCCTCAGCCCCGCTCAAAGAGGCCTATGCACCCATGGCACTCAATAGAGCTTGGCACACCTAAATACTAACCCCCAAATGGCCTCCCACAAGCACTGGAGTTTGAGCAAGGAGGATAAGTAGATTCACTTTCACCCTTCTTCTCTTTTTGTGAGCAACGATGCAAATGAACTTCTATTTATACTCGTGTATGGCACTCATGGAGTCACATATGGGATAAAGGGTAAGCTGCATGCGCAATCATTTCTAAATGAGTTCAATAGAGATCAAAATTGAAGAGCTTCTTTAGGTTTCATCTTCAAGCTCCTCTACGATAGCTTTTTTGGACTACCCTCTTTTACTAAAATGGCCACCTCTTCCTCAATTCTCAATCGAATTGAGTGGTTCCACTCCACATAGAATCCTTAGTTAGAGTTCGGAAGGTACCATTTGAACTCATCGACACATCTATACATGGCTTTGAAGTTGACTATTCAACATCAACTACCCATGTACAAACATCTTTTCGATGCAAGGATGATCAAGGTCCACATGGAGATGCAAAGGGAGTATATATCAACCCTTTCTAGCACCTACACACCTACATGTGGAAATTATAAACTCTAAGATAATTTTTCTCATGATTTTTATGCATTTCTACTCTCTTTATGCATTGTTTTGAATTTAGAACAAGCATAGCACATGGCATATGCATCATTATGCTTGTTCATAGGCTTGCTCAACTCTGCATTTTGTATGCAAATAGGATGGTAGTATTTTTCTTTTGTAGGTACCGCCAAGAAGACATAAGAACATTCAACATTCTTATCATTTGTATCCATGCCACAAGCACGAGGTTTTTTATAAAAGGATGTGTAGTGCCCTTTGGTCATATTGTATATATTGTGTGCCCACCGATACATTTGCTTGAAAGTGCATGTAGTGTACTTCATTTTTTTTTTCATTTTCCTATCAAAATGCTACTGAAATTTCCAAAATTTTTCTATGCATAAGCATAAAAGCAAGAAAGCATGCTAAAATTTTTCTTGTTTGTTATTTCTTTATGCAAAGTCTTGTGAGTCGTTACTTTCTACTTTCACTTTCTTACTTTAGGTGTACATAAAACACACAAAAGAAAAACATAAAAAGAATTTATCTTTTTCCTATTATGGATTCAAGATCTTCTTCACCACTTAGGGCTGATACATACATGGTTGATCATCCTCTAGATGCCATAGAGATCATGAGTGATAGGATCTCATAGCTATAGGGCACACTTCATGACATCTTGGAGCACATATGTAGCTACCAGAAAGATGTAGTGCTAGAGATTGACTTGCCAAAAATGGAGTTAGATGCTCTAAGTGAGCATCAAACCCCAAAAGTTCATACTGAGAATGTTTTGGTAAGAGAAGCTCGATGGCAGCTTAAGGATCTTAAGCCACCAAGATATCACAACTCTACTAATGCACGGACTACTGATTTTGTTGGGTGGCTCAACAAGTGGGAGCAGTGCTTCCTTCTATGCCATATTGTGGAATTTAGGCATAAGATTCAACAAGTGACTTACAACCTTATGGACATTGCCCATAGGTGGTGCGGGAAGATCGAGAAGGACAAGAAAGAGCCCACTACATGGAAACATTTTAAAGTCATGTTCTATAGCAACTTTGTACCACCTAACAAGAGGTCTAGAGCACTAGACACTTTGGATTTCATTATTCAGAAAAACAAAACTGTTCAGGATTATGTGGATAAGTATAGGGAGCTACTTCTTAAAGTACCTGGCTCTATCCCAGAGTTTCTCCAAGTTCACAAGTTCGTCTTGGAACTTAGAGAAACTATTCAATCTCTAGTTACAAAGGAGAAGTGTCACTCTTTGACAGCGGCCATAGAGGTGGCTCTAGTCTACTAGGACGGCCAAATGGGCATAGGCTCCCAAGGTTCCTTCTATGCTAGATGTTCTGCTTTTGCTAGTGGCACATAAAGGATATCAATTCCTTAATACAGAACTCATTGTTATGAGGGGATTCATGGCCAGACAGGCTGATAAGGTCCTCATTGACATTGGGTTCTACGCATAATGTACTCATTACTTCCCAAATAGTCAGAAGGTTACACTTAGACACTATGCAGTCAGAGTATGCCTACATAGTGGTGTTAGCCGATAGGAAGGGAAATAAGACATGGGACTGACGAGTAGTAGGTCTCCCTACGCAGATCCTATCCTATGAGGAATGATTGGATTTTGAGATAACACAACTGGCCTATTTTGATATAGTCCTAAGTAAAAAGTATTTTTGTATTCATCGACGTGTGGTGATGGATTCTTGTAGTCAAGGAAACTCTTTGGAATCCTCAAGTACTTTTTGATAGAGTGAGAGTAAAATTCCAAGAGTTGTTTTTAAAATATTTACCTTCGATTTTACCTTCGTGTAGGAACATTGAGCATAGAATCGAATTGGTACTAGGAGCAAGTCCGATCGCTCGACCACCATTTCAAATGAGCTTGCAGGAGGAGAATGAAGCCCGTAGGTCATGGATGAGTATTTGCAGAAAGGGATGATTAGACCCAACTATTTGCCCCTTACAACACCGATTCTTCTAGTGAAGAAGAAAGATGGGTCTTATAGGATGTTTGTTGACTATAAAACACTCAATAAGATTACCATCAAGCATAGATATCCCATTAGATGATCTCCTTGATGCTCTAGGTGGAGTAGTTGTAGATAATAAGATAGATTTGAAAAGTCTCTACCACCATATGAGAGTAAAAGAATAAGATGTATATAAAACAACTTTCAAGACTCGTTTTGGGCATTATGAGTATTTAGTTGTGCCATTTGGTTTGATTAATGCACATGCTACTTTCATGATGTTAATGAATGATATTTTATGACCATTCATTGGAACGTTTGTTGTGGATTTTGTTGATATCTTCTTGGTGTATAGTAGGTATGCATATGAGCATGAACTCCATTTGAGATTAGTGTTAAATAAGCTAAAAAAAACTAGTTGTTTGTAAATCCAAATAAGACTCATTTGTTCCTTCTAGAGATAGAGTATTTAGGGTATGTGATATCGGCTAATTGGGTTCATATGAATGCCAAGAAGGTCTTAGTTATTCTAGCTTGGCCTAATCCTCAAGATGAGGGGCAGTTACAATCATTTTTAGGAGTTTTTTATTTTTTTTGGAAATTCATTTCCTCTTATCCGTTGATAACAATGCCTATGATGAACTTGCTTCAAGGCAAAGTACCATTTGCATGGAAGCAAGAGCAACAATAAAGTTTTGATACTCTGAAGCAAGTTGTTTTAGAGGCTCCCATACTCAAAAGTGGTAGATCCATAGAAACCATTTGAGTTGGAGACAGATGCTAGTGAAATAGCCATAGGGGCAATCTTGAGCCAAGATGATAGGCCAATAGCTTTTGAAAGCAAAAAGCTGAGTAGTGCACAACACAAGTGGCCATTGCATGTTATATATAGTGGTTCATGTCTTAAAGTTTGGAGACATTATCTTTATGGTACATACTTTAAGGTATACACAGATCACCGTACACTCAACTAATTTTGTAGTCAACTAGATCTTTGAGGCATATGGGCTTGTTGGGTTGAGCTCATATAGGAATTTCACATGGAAATCCTATATAGAAGAGGAAAAGAGAATGTTGTAGCTAATGCATTATCACAAATATTGTATCACATGAGCTTTACAGTTCTAGAAAGCTCATTGCTTCAAGATATAAGGAAGTAGAGGTGGAAGATCCACATTTGTTACAGATCATTAGAGCCATCAGTGATGACTCTATTATAGGAGACAAGACAGTCCTCGCTATTTCTTCCCCTAATAAAGCAAACAATTCAAGTCCATATTCCAATTTCTCAATGGAGAATGGAATATTCAAACAGAAAGGTTTGCATACTAGATTTCCGGGATTAGAGAAGAAAATTTATGCATGATAACCATGATGTTCCTTTTTCAGGGCATCCTGGCGTTGACAAGACCATTAAGTTTGTTAGACTAACATTTTGGTGGCCTGGATTACCGAGAGATGTCTACATATATCTTCAACAATGCTTTATGTGGTAGGTCAACAAAGCATAAAGGGTTAAGATACCATGTTATTTACATCCTTTACAGATTCCAGAGCACAACTGGGACAATGTATCCATGGACTTCATAGTGGGGTTACCACGGACCCAAAGAAAGAAAAATACTATCCTAGTTGTGGTAAATAGATTAAGCAAGATGTCTCATTTCATACCCATTTAGGGGATGATAGAAGCTCCATAAGTAGTAGAGCTATTTATCCAACATGTCTTCAGATTGCATGGGTTACAAACATCCATATTTTCACATAGGGATGTTAGATTCACAGGACACTTCTGGAAGTTTGTACTTGACAAATTGAAAGTGTCATTGAAAATGAGTAGTGGTGACCATCCATAGACAGATGGTCAAACCAAGAGGGTCAATTAGATTCTAGAGGACATGTTGAGGGCATATGTGTTTGAGATGCAGATAGATTGGGATAATTACTTTCCATCAGTAGAGTTTGCTTATAACAATAGACCTCATAAAGTGACAAGAATGTCTCCTTTTAAGATGAACTTTCGCATGAATCCCACTCCTCCAAGTACCATAGGAATGCCATAGAAATGTCCTAGTGTTTCGAAGTTCCTAGCACACCTCCAAGAAAAATTAGAAATAGCTAAAGCCAAGATGGAGCAAGCAACTGATATAGCAAAAGAATATGTTGATAGGAAGAGATCTCCTAGGGTCTTTGAGGAAGGAGATATAGTTTTTCTTCAAATGCCAGCTAGATCTACTTCACTATCCACAAGAAAGTGTACTAAGCTTTCACCAAGGTTTTGTGGACCTTGGAAGATATTTAAGAAGCTTAGTGATGTTGCATACCGCTTAGAGCTTCCTCTAGATTGTAGAGTCCATCCAATGTTTCATGTCAGTAAACTTACAAAGTATAATTTCGAGGAGGATCATCTAGTAGAGGGTATTGTTTCTTTGCAAGAAAGTGATAACACAGATCATTCTCCATATAGGATACTAGATCAGAGATAGAAATGGTTGAGAAATCATGTCATCCAGGAGTATCTAGTATTCTAGAGAGGATTACCGATTATAGGCTCTACTTGGGAATCAGAAGCTCTGGTTCACAAGTAATTTCCCTCATTGATCATTAAGGACAATGATCTTTAGACGGGGGAGAGAGTGTTAGACGTTGGTCTATAGAGACCAGTCCATGTGTGTGTGGGACAAGGACCAACCATAGCCAAGGTCCTTAGCTCGGGGGATATCCTAAGTATTTAATCATAATGGGGATGAGTGTTGCATGGTGTCCACATGTTGGCACTAGATCATTCCAGAGCATTGTTATTTGGATGGAAGGGGATAAAATGGATGGGAGGAGAGTAGCACACACACCATTCACAAGTCTTGATTTCAAGAGAGTTTTATGCAAGTCTAATACCAATCCATTAGCATAACTCCAATTGCATAAACAATGACCTGCTTCTTTGCATCACTTTATCCCAGTCATCCCAAATCCTCTTCTCCTCATTCTCGTGCAAGAAATCTTTAAGAAAAAGAGTCTTGAACTGATCCCAATCCATAGGCATAACTCGAATTTCCTTTTGACTCATCCACCACTTGTACATGCATAGACCTAGCAAAAGCCTCATTTTGAGCATTCGATATTCACATGGGGCTCTCTTTAGTTGATGCACGTTATTCCACTTTTTCAAAAAATTGTAGATCACATCCTTGTTCCTATAATGATCATCCCCCATAAAAGCTGACATTTTCAAGTCTTTAAGTAGTGGCATATCCCTTATATTTTCCTCTTTTAATTTGCTAAGAGGTCTAGGCTCTCTCCTAACAACATTAGATGTTCCATGAAAAGAGGTATCCTTGTCTCAACATATAAAAAGTGACCAATGAGATTATTTGGCTATGAAGAGTGATGATTTGAAATTTAACTTGCTCAAAAGCCGACGTCATATCCCTAACATGGGTTCTAACTTGGTTTCCTATCTAGAAGCTCATGGTGTTGGGAGTGAATAATGTATTCATCATATAGATCTATTCTTGATCTACATCTGTCATATCTAGTTCTTGTTTTTGGTTTATGGTTTGTTTCTCTTGTTATGTAGTGTCTTCTGATGCTTTCCTGTCCACATGTTGCATTTTCAACAATACCAAATAAAATGGAAAAACACACACAAGTAAATAAGGTAGTCAAAATGAAAGAAATGACTCAAATACAATTCCCTAATAATTTCCAAAGCGTAAAACAACTTTGGTTTGGTTGACGAAGCTTTATGACTCTGTTCTACTTCATCGCGAGTCTCAAAAAGAAGTTGGAAATTTCATTTCGCCTTCTTGAAGCTTAGAAAGACATCCAATCTTCTTTTGCATCTTCAAAACAACCTCAAATCATGAAAAAATGTGCTAGGTTCTTCATATCCTCAAAAAAGATTTGAAATAAGCTTAAAGTTACAACAAAAAACATAGAAAATCATTTGAGCAAATAGAAATGCCTTAAGCAAGATGAGGTGATAGACATTAGCTAGAGTTGAAGGTGTAGGAACCAAACTTGCCAAAATGGTGAGTTGGAAGTCCTCAAATCCTCTAGTTTTCATACATCTTTGGGAAAATCTTTGTACCAACTTGATTTCCTAACGAAAACGAGAATGTGCGCACAAAAAACGCGCCAAAAATTCGGAGCAAGAACCCTCTATTCGCTTGTCCAAAGAGATGAAAAATCAAATGTGCAAGTACCTCATAAGATGAAGGTTGATTATGATTTCCAAACCCACAGAAACCTCATGCAAGCACGCATATTATCCATATATTAGGTGATCATCATGTGAAGGAGAAGGCTATATAAGCCATGCCACAATGAGTCAACTCCTCATTGGACGATGACTGCAGAACGTTGTCTTTCAGGGTGACCCTCCCTAGACGATGAACAACTGTCTCAGAACTAGTACAGACAAGGGGAGTTCAAGTGTTTAATTAAAACAAAACATTATGATGGTCCCCAGGGATGCTGATGTAATGTGATTTTTGCCTCGTGCTCTGAATGTCGAAGTGAAGAAATTCAACCAAGCATGGGTAAACAACAAAACTAACCATGACTCTCTGTTAAGATAGCCAAAGGCCTAGTCATTTAATTAGTGATGCACATGAATGGATTAATGAGATTCCCATTGTTCCAATTTACTATCTAGCAAAACCATAGCCAAGGGAGCGGGCTTGGAAAAATCAGTGGGGAAAGAAGATCTTGTTGAGCTCGACTCTAGTAAACTTTGTGAAATGGCTTGAGAGGGATAGAATAAGTGGAAGCCTTTGGCACAAGTGAAATACCACTACTTTTAATGTTATTTTACTTACTTGATGAGGTGGAGGTGGAGGAGGGGCTCTAACAAAATGGTAAAATCTCTTTTGATTTTGATCTTCATTATGAATACAAATTGTGAAAGCATGGCCTATTGATCCTTATGTCTTTTAGAATATGAAGCTAGAAGTGTCCAAAAAGTTACCATAGGGATAACTGACTTGTGGCAACCAAGCATTCATAGCGACGTTGGTTTTTGATCTTTCGAGGTTGGCTCTTTCTATCATTAAAGCAAAATTCACCAAGTGTTGGATTTTTCACCCATCAATAGGGAACGTGACTTGGTTCCGACTATTGTGAGAAAGGTTAGTTTTGGTCATAGCGCTTGGTTCAAAAGCTAGGAACACAAAGCTACCATGTGTAGGATTATGATTGAATGCCTCTAAGTTATAATCCATGCTCTCTACCTCCTCGATTGTTACGGGCACTTGTGCATCTCCGAGATCATGTCTTGAGAGCCTCCCCTTAGGTGGTGGAAGTAACCACCTTAGAGGCTCTGAATTGAAATTCCAAATGATTGGGGAGATGAGACCTTTGCAAACGACTTAAATATCTGGTTGGGTGCATAAGTGGTAGAGTCACCTTGTTGCTATGATCCACTAGATTCAACCTGTCGTCACATTGATTTATCCCCACTTCAATGGGGTTTTTGATTGATTTCAATGACACCTTTTGTAAGCTTCATTCACTAAAAAAAGGTGTATAATGTGACGTGGTGGAGAGACTCTTAACTCGACTACATGGATTGATCTATGATTCTCTTTGTATAGGAAGATCAAAGGTGAGTCTATCAGTGTGGTGCGGTCATATCATATAAGAACTCCACAGTTAAGCATGCTTGGGCCAAAACAATACTGAAATGGGTGACCTCCTGGGAAGGCTTGATGCTGCACCCTCTTTTTATTGCAAGGATTAAGGTTTGAAGATCGTACCCTCTTGAGTAAGATCTTCAACGTAAGCGAGCATGATTGGTTTGTTGTTGTTTTTTTTTGAGAGTACAATGAATTGGAAGCACACTCACACATCCAACCTCGTAACATAAAAGCACCTATCTTATGTCCAACCAAGATTTGAACTCAGGATTTCCTCCCACAGACTCAAAGCATCAAACCACTAGGTTACACGAGCTTGGACATGGTTTGTTGTTTTTGCAGCCATGAGCTCCTCATAGTTTTTTGTGAAAGAAAGCATGCAAAGACCTCTCCATGGAAGATGACACGATGGACTTGAGAGATGCATGCATTCGTACTCTCCCCACCATGCGTGCATTCTTCCTCCCTCTCAATGCAAATAAGACACATGAACTTTGTCATGAAGGCCTCTTGGCACACATGTATCAATCCCCTAGCTAGAGGAGTTCCTCACCACCTCTTCATACAACATGCACATTGCATTAGGCATACATGATATATATTACATATATAAATATATTATCCATCATCCTCATACTTATAGGTTAGCATCATTCATACATCATATTAATGTGCCATCATCCATGTAGTATTTATAATGTATTCTGCATCATTAGCCATAGAATTTCAAAAAGTGTAATTTTTTTGAAAGAATAAAATACACAATAAAGATTTCAAACACGAGATGAATTATGAGACTAAAAAACTCACCCACTAACCACAAGGCTAGGGACCAATGCATCTATGCCTCAAAGGAATGTGGTCCTATCCTTTGCAATAATGCACTTAGAAATTGTATACACTCCTCTTTCTCATGTGAGTCCAACTATCCCACATGATGGTGCATCCATATTTTCATGGTGTGTCCTTGAAGGGATCAAGCTCCCTCTCTATCATTTCTTTTGTTCTCTTTAGTTCCCTTGTCCTCAACTCTTCATAAGTAGGACCTTGCCACTATACCCTAGACCTCATTGAGATTGTGGGAGTGGATTTCCTCTTCCATATTTTCAAGTTATCCAATCTAGTAGCTCTTTTTTAATAGCTTGAGGCATTGAATCCTTGCAAGGTGAAACACCAATCCCACTACATTTTGCAAGGTGGTATTTTATTCTATGAACTCCACCACCTCCACTATATTTACAAATCTTGCAAGTCTAACTTTCTCTTCCACTAAAGCCAAACTTGAACTGGCTTGCCAAACTTGAATTGGCTTGTGATATATTGCCAACAAGCTTGTTTTCCTTTCTCATTGTGATCAAAGGGGATTGGAAGATATAAGGATAGATAGAGGGTTCTAATGGTTGGAAATGGCAAGAAGGGAGGTGTGGAGGATGGGTCTTGAGATAGAGAGGAGGTAGGTAGAAGAAGGAAGGGGATTCAAGAGCTATTAACTTGCTAGGACGTTGCATAGTCTATGCATCAATGAGGCCATTTCACAGAAACAACCTCATTGAGGCATTTTTTTTTTCAACGCGTTGCGTATTTTGCAATGTCGCATTACAAACATTGTGAATGCAACACAATGTGTTGCGATGCAACTCTAAAACTATAACTTACACCATCCTTAGCACCACCTACATCAACTACATGTTATGCCATTTGTAGCTATGAAACGATATATTTAGACACCCTACCCAATGTTGCACAAGGCTTTTGCTATTAATATATATACATCATATATTCCCACAATGAATAGTTAGAACCACACAACTTATCCTCAACAACCAACATACATAATATAACATTGTTAACAACCATGGCTAGTGACTATGAGTTGATGCTAGAAATTGATTGTTTCTAAGAAGATTGAACAAAGAGGACACTCTGGAGTTTTGCTATACAAACTTTTTGGGAAGTTTGTCGGAGTGAGTGATAACCCAAAAAATACCTACACAAGAAGACAAAGTTACATGCACAAATCGCCATGATGATGTGAATGGAGGTAGAAACAAGCATAAATGCAACTTTCAACAACATAGTGCTCTCTAGTATTTCTCATAGTAACAATGCATATGAAGAAAAGCAATGGCTTAGTTTGATATTAATTGTTGGTGTTTGAAAAGTCATGAATGCAAACAAAAAATTAGAACATGATTAATGAGAAGCTCAAAAGCACAATAGATATTGATATTAGGAGGCTTGTAATGCACAAAGATATTGTAATGCACAAAGATAAGTAACCCATTAGGATTAGGGTTATGGGAATATGCCTGTATTTACATACATTGCCACCAAAATATACTAACATTCCATAGCCTTATCCATATCATTTTTCTTTTCGTCCATTTTTTCTTCTTTATCAATTCCTCATTGACTATCAAGAGTAAGCTGTTCTTGGTTAACCTCCAAAAGTTTCTCAGGAATTCAATATTCATGTGGATGCTTTCTCATGTTTATGAGATGAACTCAACTTGCTCATTTAAGCTTCTAGTAGGAAGCTCATCATAGTTTCACACATAACAAATGATTTATCCATGTTCTCTCCTATTGCCCGTTGTTTATTCCTTCATTGTTTATTGCATTTCCTTCTTAAACATAAGCCAACCTATGAAACTTCCTCACACCATTAGTCATCTACTTCTGGAACCTATGGAACCTATGAAACTTCCTCACACCATTAGTCATCTACTTCTGGTGTCTATCATGTCTAAGGAAATCCTTCACATATTGATAAATGAAAAGTAGTTCAATCTTTCTATTTCGTCACGTGATTATTCATCTACTTCTAGTGTTTATGAAGGCTAGGAAAATGCTTCATATATAGATTAATGGAAAGTAGTGTTTTCGTACATGTTTGGGATGTTTTTATAGAAATAATGTTGATCCAAATGTCTCCATACACAAATCTAGATTTCTGCCTTCACAATATTAGTCAAAATTTCAAGCCGAATGGATGAGAATTTCACATAGAACTCACTCGTGTGACT
The DNA here is from genome assembly GCA_020310875.1 of Ceratopteris richardii. Lineage (NCBI taxonomy): Eukaryota > Viridiplantae > Streptophyta > Polypodiopsida > Polypodiales > Pteridaceae > Ceratopteris > Ceratopteris richardii. Next base: position 52,862,349 of record CM035408.1, read on the forward strand.
TCCAAGTCCATTATAGAGAGAGTGTTCAACTATATATTAGAAAACTTGAGCGCTTTCCCTACCATAAGGTGGGAAACGGATTCCAGCTAAACAGAAACTAATTTTAGGTAATGCACCCTTTCTTTTTTTCCTTTAATATATTCTAGAGAGACTTCCAATCCATTCTCTAGAGAGAGTTCAACTATAAATACTCATGTGAGATGAAAGTAAAAAGAAACCATACAGATTCTCCACACGAAAGTTGTGGTGTCTATTATGTACACATGCATTTTCGTACGTGATTTGAAGTCGTGAAGTAAGGCTAGAGTCAAGGTTGCTCCCCTTGTGTATGTACACAAGGAGCAGCCCTCCGGCTTTAGGCCTTCGCCCCGGGCGAGGGCAAGGAATCAGAAAATTCGCCCTCCTTGTTTGCAGCCACCGTTGTTTCAATGATGTTTTTCCTGCGTCTCCCGCTTTCAGACGTCATTCTTTGACTCTGCTTTTGTTGCCCGTTTTCCCGCGTTCACATGTGTTTTCGTAGGCTCTTAGCCCTCTGCAATCTTTTATGTAGAACGAGGGAAATCACAGAAGCCGTGCCTTTGAGGAGGAAGGTGGCTACCATGGTGACAAACGACAAGAATCTCAAGACCGCTTTCTGCATTATCGGCTCGGGACCTGCAGCGCATACAGCTGCAATTTACGCTGCGCGCGCCGAGCTTAGTCCCATTCTCTTTGAAGGATGGTTGGCCAATGGCATTGCTGCAGGTGGGCAACTTACCACGACCACGGAGGTGGAGAATTTCCCTGGATTTCCTGATGGAATATCGGGTCAGGAACTGACAGACAAGTTCCGGCAGCAAAGTTTACGATTCGGGACGAAGATTTTCACAGAGACGGTCAACAGAGTGGATTTGTCGAAGCGGCCTTTTAAAGTATTCACTGACGACAGAGAAGTCGAAGCCGAGACCCTTCTCATTGCCACGGGTGCAGTTGCAAAGAGGTTGAATTTCAAGGGTTCAGGAGATGACGAAGACGGATTCTGGAACAAGGGTATTTCTGCATGTGCCGTTTGTGATGGTGCTGCTCCAATATTTCGCAACAAGCCATTGGCTGTAATTGGCGGTGGTGACTCTGCAATGGAGGAGGCTACCTTTCTCACCAAATACGGTTCTATAGTATATATTATGCACAGAAGAGATACATTTCGTGCAAGCAAGATAATGCAGAAGCGTGCTTTAGATAATCCAAAAATAAAGGTGCTTTGGAATTCTGTTGTTACAGAGGCAGTGGGGAACGAGAAAGGCCTCCTTGGTGGTCTTCAGGTGAAAAACCTGCTGACTGGTGAAAGTACT
>CM035408.1:52871179-52873679 GCA_020310875.1 Ceratopteris richardii
TACCCATCGGTCCTAGGTTGTGGGACGTCTTGTATTGGTTACGTATTCTTGTATCAATTTTCTTGTGTGGGTGATCTTCTAATCATAAGTGTATTTTAGAAATCTTGTCTATTGTAGTTAGAGAGCACAATCTAGTGCTCCCTTGACATTTTGGCAAGACTTCCTTCATCAAGACCAAGAGCCATGGAGATTATTCGAGAAGAATTTCTTTCTTCACTTAGTCATTCAACAAGAAGTCAAAGAGTTACGAGAAAACCAACAAAGGATTCAACAATAGAATATTCAAGATGTAATCAGAGAACTTCAAAGGCAAATCCAAGAGTTGCATATCATTGTAAGTCAATCTTCATCAAGTACCCCACGACAACTAACATGAAGAAAGGTCCAAAAGTGAGCATGCTTGAGAAATTTGATGGGACAAGATCAAAGTTTCGAGGATTTGTGCAACAAGTGAAGCTATTCATAAGGATGCAACCAGACAGGCACCCAAATGATGCTTCTCAAGTAGGAATCATAGAAACTCTATTATGTGGTCCTTCTCGTTCATGGTTTGCACCTATCCTTGAGAAGGATATGGATATTTTGCATGATTTCAAGGCCTTTATTCGAGAGTTCACATCTTCATTTGGAGATATCAGTTGTTCACGTCTTTTTGAAACAAAGCTAAGGAAGCTACATCAAGGAAATAGGCCTGCATCTACCTATGCATCAAAATTCAAACAAATCATTTGTGATCTCACATGGCACGAGGATTATTTTATCAACCAATTTCGATGGGGCTTACGTGATAATGTCAAGAACCTCATGTTAACCATGCCTAAGGTAAATACTTTGAATGAATTCATGAATCAAGCAATTGAGTGTGACAATAGGTTGTTTGAGAGAAAGCAAGAGAAGAAGATTCTTGTTCATGATCGAGAATACAAGTTTACCTTAGTTCCTCAACAACATATGTTATAAGAATCTCAACCAGAACCCATGGAGTTGGATAACATTAGGGTCAGACGGCTTACACAAAAGGAAAGAAAACATCAGAAAGACAATGGATTATGCTTTTCTTGTGCAGATCGTGATCATATGTATTCAAATGTCCTAAGAAGAAGAAGCAAGTTGGAATTAGGACTTCTACAATCACCATCCCACATTAGAAGGATTATCATCAGAATCAAATGAGTACTACCCATCATGAGAATCATGGCCTTGATTCTGCACCTAGATATACTACAAACCCTTTCGAGTTTCATCATGGATATCCATTATCATCATGTTCCAATACCACATATCAAGAACTGTATAAAGTCTAAAGACCAAGAGCTATGAAGATTCAAGTTCTAGAAGATCTCAGAGTCACATAACCTCTCCTCGTGGAACTTGTTGCTTGAGGGGGAGATGATATCATGGACACAAAGAAAACCATCCTCAATATTCCATATCACTTTCTATATCTCATGATTGGATCAGATTTTGGAGAAATCAATGCTTCCATTGCGTTCGGAACGTGCCAAAACCCCAAGATCGACTTTCTATTTGCTAAATCATGACACTCAAAGGTCTTGTTTCTAGTTGATGACATCATCGATGACATCCCTTGAAAACCTATATAAAGAGGGGTTGGTCACATTCATTTGTTGGAAAACAATGTCACATCAGTCCAAAATCCATTTAGGGCAGAAATCCTAATTTTGGTACTTAGTCATTTTTGGCACGAAAATGGGTAAAATCTTTATGAGTCTATCTTGTAGAGCTTGAAGAGAGCTTTCCAATGGTATATGACATTCACTCATCAGAGATCAGATTTGGGAGAAGACTCTAACCCTAATTTTCTGCTGATTTAGGGTTTTGACCTCATATGATAGCGCTCGGCATGAGGATCATAAAAATGTTGTCAGATCATTCATCAAGTAGTCAGAAGTATGAAAAAGCAAGTCAAGAAGTTATTTTTAAAGTTAGCTAAAAGCAGCTTTAAAAATAAAGCAAACTCTCTTAAAATAAAACAAAAGCAATTTAAAAAGTGATGAGATTAAAATAAAGCGCTTTTTAGTGAGCTTTTCGCATGGGAACTTCAAAGCCTATATAAACAAGACTTATTGTCACTTGTAAGTTATCACACACCAATTGGCAACGTCAGTTCTTTGTCCCTCAGTAGAGGTGGTGCTCTAGCACACATCGAGCAACCATGGTGCACTCTAGGAGCATGTTGAGGAGAAGCTATGCAGTACTTCTTGGAGAAGAGTGTGCTCATACTCTTGCTTATGGAGAGGACTTACCCCTCAACAACTTGGTGGTGTGGATCAGCCATCTACATAATGTATTTGAAGATTGTCTTCTATGTGAAGATTTCAAATTACTTCAAAGACATTGGATGGTGGTTAACATAAGATTTACATCTTATGTTAAGAATTCAGGTACATATTCTCTTTATGCACACAGGTACTACTTGGAGTTTATGGAGGCAGTGGCATCCATATTAAGAGGAGTCCTATTCGGCATATCTAAAGGA
>CM035408.1:52881179-52938679 GCA_020310875.1 Ceratopteris richardii
AATGTCGTGGATGTGGACAGGTTGAAATGCATGATGGAAGATGCGCTTACTCATGACGAGAATGTGCAGGGAGATTTAAAGGTTGATGTAGACCCGTCTTTGATTTGGGAGTCTGCATTGATGTTTCATGAGAAAGGCTTACTTCTCTTCTTCACTTCCCGAATTCCGTTGGCAGCTGATGTAGCATTTGCTATTAATGCCAATTGTGGGCAAGGATGTGGTAGATAAAGTCTTCTACTCGGGGCATGTCAGCCGCTAGGTCTCCAACTGATCATGCTTTTGGTTCCAAAAGGAAGGAAAAAATGACTGAAAAGCAAGTGCATCCCATAGCCCCTGTTACTCCGGCTAAATTGAATGTATATAAGCGTAGAGAAGGGGAAGGAGTTAGCAAGGAGGCTATGGGCCGCAAGGAAAGTGATGTAGGTAAAAAAGTGGTTGATAATGATGGTTTTACGCAAGTCAGTTACAAGAAAGCTCTTCTTCGTGGAAAAAGAAGCAAATTTTAGTCTGGGTATTCGGCTTCTCCTATAAATGAGGCTAATCTTGCTTCTCCTTCTGAGGAATATATGACTGATTACTTTGATAATATGGATATTGTTTTGCAAGATTTAGCTCCTGTACTGACTCGGGATGACTCCTCCCATTCTACTCCTTTGATTTAATGAAATTAGCTACGTGGAATTTACAAGGTTTGGGACAATATGGTAAATGGACTAGGTTGTGGAGATGGATTATTAGGTAGCAGTTAGATGTGCTTGCAATCCAAGAGCATAAGAAGCATGACCATGCTGGATTGTCTCTTTGCACAAAGGATTTTCAACTTCGATATAATGGCATTAAAAATGAATATTCAGGTTGCCTCTTCATTATTAAGAAGGATATTCAGTTCACAGTATTATTTGATGATCCGTTGGGTAGATTTATTATATTACATCTGATGCTACATGAGGTGTCCTATATTGGCATAAATGTTTATGCGCCTAACTCGGCTGGGAAAGGATTCAGGTTTGGAAAAGTCTTTTGCAGGTAATTCAGCATTCTGTAAGCCCTCAGATATGGAGACATGCTCGTATTTTGTTGTACGGGGACTTTTATATGGTGGATGCTGAGGTTGACTGCACAACTTCTTCTTCCTTTATTTCATCACAAGAAAGTCTGATTTGGAAGGAAATTCTCTATGAGCTTCATTGTAAGGACTTATGGAACTCCATTGGAGGACATACAATTAGGTACACTTTCCATTCAAGGTCGCATAAGAAGGCTATGAGCAGACTTGATAGGTGCTATTATTCTCATATACACAATTTAGATGCGGCATCTTCTATGTGGATAGATGCCACGATGCTTCTTTCAGACCACAACCTTTTGGTGATTGATCTTCGGGAACCTCAGTGGAGCTCATGTGTGCCGGGCAAACTTTCTAGAATCCCGCTGAGAATTAATAATTCTTGGTTACATACATCAATGTTTAAATTTGAAGTTTGCAGCTTAATTCAGCATGTACTCTCCTTGAAGGTGTCAGCATGTATGAAATGGGAAGTTTTTGTGTTAGGCATGCAAGATGTCATTAGAAATTGTGGAAAATTCTTCTCTAATGTTCTTAAATCAGCCAAATTGGAAGCGGAACAGATCATACTTACTATGACCGAAAAGGTAGATGCTGGACAATTACTTTCCGACAAGGAGTATGATAAATTATGTGATGCATATGCGTGCTTGCAGATAATTGAGAATAATGCCATTCAATCAGCTAAAATTAGAGCTAGATGTACTGAAGTAACGGATCTTCATGCCAATTCTCGATGTTTTTTTGATTTTTTGCGGGCAAAGCATTTTAGGCTTCATATATCTATGTTGGAAACGCATAGCTTATATCTTCGGGATGGAGACTCCATAGTTGCCTATTGTTCAGATCATTTTCGTAACTTGTTTGCAGCGACCTATAAATCGGACGAGGCATGGTTTACATCTTTGCAGGACTTACTTGCCTTTACTCCGCAAAAGCTTGATTCACATATTGCTGCTGCCTGTGAGAAAAGTATATCTGAGGAAGAAGTTTTCATGGCTCTTAAACTTCTTAAGAACGGAAAGGCACCAGGCATGGATGGCATTTCAAAGGAATTTGTGTTAGCCTTTTGGCCTTCCCTTAAGGATTTGCTCTTGAATGTTTGTAATGAAATATGGATGCAGGAGAAGATGCCTTACTCATTCAAACTGGGCAAGGTAAAGCTTATTCCTAAAGTGGATGTTCCTAAACGGATAGGGGATTGGAGACCCATCACGATGATGAGGGAATTCAGTATCCCTATTCGCATTCTTGTACATCATTCTTATGAAATAAAGTGACTTTTCCCTCAAAAAAAAAAAATAAAAATAAAAAAAATATATATATATATGTGTGTGTGTATGTATGTATGTATGTATGTTTATGGATGCATGCATGCATACGTACATCCAAAAATGATGGAAACTCAGCTCCTTGGCATTAATAGAAGTCTTTATTAAGAAAGACTTTTTATTGAAGGAGGCACCTACTCTAGGGCATTGATGATGCGAGTAGAGATGTCATAGCTATCTGTCCAAGTTATGCATTATGAAGTCTAAATTTTGATACTTTTTGTTTTGGTCAGACATAGAAGTTGAAGATGCATTTGTTGTTCATTTATTTGCTCCTTTTTATTTTTCCTTTTCAATTTTTCATTTTTTTTGTTTTTATTTTCATTTTTTCATTAAAAGTTTCTATCTTTTTAATTATTATCATTATTTTATTATTTCTAAGATTTTTAAGTATTATTTATTATTCCAATTTAGTTATTTTTAAATTTATTTATTTTTGAATTTTCTTTTGTATACATATATGTTTATGTGTTTGCTGATGTTGTTGGGTTTTGACAATATATTGAATGGTGTTTTTTATAATTTTTATTTATTTGCTATTTTTAATCTATTTATTATTTTATTCTTTTCCATTGAGCATTGGATTTCATATTTGTTTTTTCAGAACTTATATTGATCTTATTTTTTATGTAGCCTATTGCTTTTTTTGTTGGTTTTTTCTTGTGTGTTTGTGTTTCTGCTCATTTTCTTGAGTTTGTAAGTTTGGATAACTTTGAACTTATGAAGGTATATATACATACATACATACATACATACATACATACATACATACATACATACATACATACTTTCATACATACATACATGCATACATGCATGCATAGTATAGTCAAGAGAATTAATTTGGAAATTATTCGCTGGAAATTATTCGCTTAATTTGAGTACATTCGGATCAAAAATAAAATTCTGGAATTTTGTCCATATGAAGATATATATATATATATATATATATATATATATATATATATATATATATATATATATATATATATATATATATATATATATATATATATATATATCAATCTCATGTATGATTCATGAATTTTAAAGTATTTTCATAACAACATCAGACATCTGAATGCTCATTTGATTCTAAGTTAAAACATCATGATTCATCATTAAATTTCAACTAATGACTAGTCACCACACATAAGTTTTAATACATAAGATCATAGATGAATCATGACTTATGATATTGATTAGTAAGCTGCAAGCAAACATCATTGTGCATGATACATCATACACGTAGCAAAAATGATACATCATGAATCTCGATACATAATAAGTCAACAGTTTGTCACTAAGTGAAAAGTGCAGCGTGCTATAGATAATAGCCTTAATCATCATGAAAGTAATAATACATCATATATGAAAATCTGTTATGGCTCATGGCTCATGTGACATATCTCAAGAGTCAATACTTCAGACTTAAAAGTGAAGAGTCAACATCATCATCTATGATATCCTCGTCAAAAGGACTAGTCCATGATGAAGTGCCATTGCCTTAAAAAAATGCATTTCAAAATAACAAACTTTAAATCTGCAACTGTCAGAAAGTCGGCCAAATTAAAAAAAAAAGTATAAATTCATCCCTAGCGAATTAATCTGCGAACGTCTTTTATGAATTTTATCTAGACCCAAAAAATCACAAATTTTTTATACTATGCATACATACATACATAGTACATACATACATACACAAGCATAAGTACATACATACATACACAAGCATGTATGTGCACACACACATATATGAGATGAATATGATCTAGATATCTCTTAGGGAGTTGGAATGTGAAGGGGTTCAATACACATAAGGACACCAAGGAGTTTCCTTAGGATCTTAATCTCCAATATGTAGCAAACATGCAAACCTTGATAGTGCATACTGTTTTTGGATTATTCACACTAGACCAAGTGCATCAAACCACCCTATTTCCAAGTTATTTTCCTTTTTTTTATCGTACCACATGCAGAGATACAATAATAGTCACCATGGAATTGTTTGATTTTGCTGTCTTAAACGGCTGGACATCAGGACACTGGAAAATTTACTAAGCTGTATATCTTTTGAGAGTTCTGAGCTGATTGTGATGTTAACACACATATGACTGAAGTACCTACTACAAGAATCCTTTGTTACTGTCCTGGGATTGTGTTTGGCATCAGCTTTAAATGTGGACTGGTTGAACTTGGTTTATCATATATTTCTATACATGGTGGCCATTCATCTCATTGGTTGCTACGCTGCCAGTTTTGCTTTGAACGATTTCCCTGCCACATGCCTAATCATAAGCTGTGTTGTGTCCTAGGTTAAGTGAGGTTTTAATCTGCTATTTTCATATCTGATACATGACTTGTGGATTTGGCAATGACCCTCAATGCCTTCTTACAAGGCCATAGTTGCTGAGCATTTGAATCATGTTTTCCAGGTTGTATGGCTGCGTTAGAAGCTGAACATTTCTTGCAGGAGCATGGTTCTCAGCAAGGGAAATCTAAATATTGAAATCCTTCCTGTCAACATTTCTGACTTTTTGAAGGTATGTTCATCTTTCTAACTGCCTAGCTTTCAATCAGATAATTTATTTAATCTAGAAGTTGACTCAAACTAGTTAAAGTGGTGTTTTCTGCAGATTTTTTTGCCAGGTGGCATCATATCGGAGGAAAAGTCTCAGCCTTCAGAAAGGCAAATTCGTGGATTTACATGCTCAATACACATTTGAACAGTGATCTTAAGCAATTACATAATAATATATGAATGCTATACTGGCGCTTGAACATTTCAAGTCCTTTACACATTCTACCTGTATGAACATATCATTGCTTTTGTGTGGATATGCTAGATATCCTGGATCATAAAAAGTTAGATGGAACTTGTTTAAACTAGGCCATTTATGGTACTTGTTTATGTTGAAAGTGGGCCCAAACATGCATCAACATTCGATTGACCTAGGTTTGATAAATTTGCTTTCGAAAATGTTTAGAAGTAGTTGATGACTTCGCTTTTATAGAATTGCTCGGAAGGATAGGAAAGTTGACTGGCAAATAGCATTAACATAGCCCTTTTATTTTTGATAATCGTACAAAAAATGACTGTACAACTGATCATTGAATGACTGTAAGTGGGGAAAGAGGAAAGTTCGGAGAGCCAGCTAAGATACAGCAACATGGAGAAAGCTCTGGAGCCCTAATTAGGCACAACTTTTGCTCAGATATTTCACATTCATCATGTACAGTATAGAAGGAAAGCAACCAAAAAACTATCACCTGTTCCTCTTCGAATGGTAGGGTAGTTTGACCAAACAGAAACAGCAGCCAACAGTACCGAAAGCCACAAGTAGAGGAAGTTTTTAGTGCGAATTACGTTTTTCTGATAGTTTAAGTCTCTTGTATATCACAATAAACTCGAAAAGAGGCCTCATTTCCCACTTAATCAGAAATCATAGGTGCTATTTGTATTATAACGGGGCAATTTTCTCTATGGATCTCCAATAGTACATCAACTTAGAAATGCTAGTGGTAACATATCTGGGGGGTGGATGTACGTCCATTGCATACTCAATATCATGATCATTTGGAGGAAAGTACATATCATACTATATATTGTTTTTGGAAATCTTTGTGTTAACCTAATCTTCCAGAAAGTGTTCCTCATATAAAAAGAAAAAATGTCCACCAAGCCAGTTCAGCCATTGCTAGTGGTTATGTGAGGGGTACATATACATAGCATTCTAGATGCAGTGGTTCCTCAGATGCCCAACTCACAGTAGCTCAGGAGGTTGTATTTGTCAAATAGCCCGCTCCATTCAGGATGATTTAGTTTCTACTGCCTGAATTACCCAAATGGTTCCCTTCATTTCAGGATAAGTGGTTCTTAGGTTTTCATTATCTTTCAATGGATCAGGTCTCCAGTCTTTCTCCACATGGTTGAGGACCTGATTCTATAGATCCCCTTGCGATCCTTGATCAGAGTACATCTTTTGGCAACTTTACACTTATGTAGATCATTACATTTGAGGATGTTTTTTATGCTCTTTGGTTTGCATGTATAAGTTGCAGCCAAATCTTTATTTATTGAATGCCGTTCTCAAAACCAATCCCATCGTCACTACAGCTTGGCTAATGCATCAAGTTGAATCCATCTGAATTCAAGTCATTGAAGTCAATATAATGATCTCTCGGGAAGCCTTATGTTGTAAGGAATGCATTTTGAGTTGGATGCATCCACTTTCTCTACAAGGGAAGTCTCCTCTCTTGTGCTCATTACAAGTCCGTTATTATGGTTGTCCACTTGTTCATAGAGATAGGGAAGAGATTACATGTTCTGGTTTGCCTTTAGGTTTCTGATGAAAAGGTATTGAGAAAGCTTGACAATCTACAAGATTTTGTAGGTTTGCAAATGTTCTTCATTTGCGAACTTGTCTCTCTGCTGCACTGCCTTTTTAGCACTGATCAGCCTGATTTTCTGTTCTGCAGATATCTTTTCTTTTGGCACTTTTTATCTGGTATTGAACATGAACACATCCAGAAGTGGTATGTGAAAGAGCATTGTACATCTTATTGTATATATTTCCAATGTTTTTCACAGGATTCTGTAATATGTTTGCTTGGCTTATTCAATTTATTAGTGGTGAATCTCGACTCCCAACAAGTTTTTTTCTTTGGAAGTCCGGTCTACCCACTCTTCCAGTTATGCTTGCAAGATTGAAACAAACAACACACACCCGGGGCATCCCCCACTTTCCAGGGGGGTTAAATGTCAAGCCGCACCCTTGGTTTGAACCCCGGACCTCACAGTCCAGGGTCCAGCGTTTTCACCACTACATCACAGGTCCGCGACAATTTTGACTTTCAATCAGGTCTTTTTTAACCAGTTAGGTCTGCTAATAAGCTTTTCTGCCCCTACTTAAAAATGATAAAATCCTATCACATATTGTTGACTGTCAAGAGTTCTTAGTTGTTTGACTGTATTTTGATGATTAGATTAGTCTAAAGGAGCAGCAGTAATAGTCAACCAACTATTGCAAGCAGTAGAAAGAATTTAGAGTCATCTATGTACATTTTATGGCCTCTTCATTTTAGACAATCTTGAGGCTGAGAAACGAAATTCTCTGAATCTTGGAGTGGTTCTTCCCATGTCATGAAAATTTTGTTTTGAAGAACTTTTCTTGTTCTCCACCTTCCAGAGGGCCTCCTTAATTATTGAATCCTGCTGCATTCTAAATTCTTCCACAGCATCATTATACAGCATCTTTCTTTACTGGTTGCCTTTTATGGATTAACTTGGTGAAACGTTCTTCACACACTCTTTTTCTCTACTTTCAAGTAGATCTCCTTTTCCTCATTCAGAGGGAGTGATTGAACCTTAATGCTTACCTGCTCAAAAGAGAGAGTGACTGAACCTTAATGTATATATACCTGATTTCCTTTTCTCTAGTTCAGATAGTGACTGAACCTTAATGTTTACCTGATCTGCCTTTACCTTCATCTTGGTTTTCCATGTGGTTCACACTGCTTTGCTGGATAGTCTCTATTGAGCTGCATCATGGTGCTTTGGCTTTGCCTCCATCTGTGTCTTCTATCTGGTTGACAGTATTCTGCTGGGTAGAATGTCTGTCGAGCTTTAAAGCAAAGCAAGGCAGTAAGGACATACAAAGGCATTGAAGTTTCCCACAAACCTCTCTCCACCTTTCCACTGGTTTGGGCACCACATTTATGCGTCAGTCATGAGCTTGGCAGTTGATTTTATTTTGGTAGCTGCATGTAAGGATGTCTACTTTTTTATACTTAGTACAGTTCTCAACAAGAGAACTGTGAAGGCTTACACCAGACGAGTCTATCCTCCAAAATTCTGCTCAAAACTGCACATATTAAGTTCAATCTCAACAAGAAAGAACTGCAAGGGCTCAAAATGCATCAGCTTGCATGCCAAAAATCTGCTGAAAACCAGACATTAGTTTTGATCTCCACCAATGTCTAAAACGATTGATCTTCCTTGATCTTGGGCTTGAGAAACAAGGTTTCGCATGCATGGAACAATATCTTCGGCACTTCTCTTTCTCCATAGAAAGGTCTTGAGACATCTATGTGTGTTTCTTTTTTAGAAGTTAGGTCTTCAACCTACTCTTCCAGTAGGCTTGAAATATGAAATAACAACTCACATATCCAAGGGACCCTCTTTAAATCCCACTTTTAGGGGCTAATGTTAGGGCTATTTGTAGGTATTGAACTTTAGACCTTCAATCTAGGGTCCAATGTATTTACCACTACACCATTCACCCTCCACATACATGTGTTTTCTTAAGAGGAACTTGTGAACTTAATTAATAAGAGACAAAAAGAAAGGTAAAGAAAAGATTTCTGTTGGTAGTAAAACATGTGTAGGTTTTGAAGATGTTGGTGGAAATTCAAGCGATTCAAAAAAGATTCTTCATGAGGAACTTGGATTGCCCTCTGTGAAGTATCAAGGAGTAAGAAAAATGCTACTATGTACATGAAAATTGTGGGAAGTTTGATATATCTCACAATTACAAGGCTTGATCTTAGCTACACTATTGGACTTGAAAGTCAATTTATGTAGGTTCCTAGGAAGCCACATTTAGATGCTCTGAGGTGCACTCTACGTTATGTGAGTGATACTTTGGATTATGCATTGTTTTAAGAAGCTGGTGTAGATTTGCAAGTTCATGGATACTCCGATGCATATTGGGCTGGTAGCATTTAAGATAGAAAATCTACTACTGGCTTTCTATTCTCACTTGGGAGTGCAGCTATTACATGGAGCAGCAAGAAGCAACCCACTATTGCTTTATTGAGTACAAAGGCTAAGTATAGAGGTGCTGCAATGGCAACATGTTAGACATCATGGCCGGAGATTCTACTCACAGATTTAGGTGTGGAAGTGCAAAAGCCTATCACCATCTATTGTGATAATCTTAGCAACATACAATTAGCACGGAACCCTGTTTTTCATGCGAGAACAAAGCATACCGAGGTACATTATCACTTCATCAGAGAGAAGGTATTAGCAGGTGATATTGATCTTGTTTATGTGAGAACAGATGATCAGGTTGTTGATATTTTCACTAAAGCACTTGGAGCAGAAAAGCTAAAGGAGTTTCAAAAGATGCTTGGATTAGAGGACATGGTGTTGAGCTTGAGGGGAGTGTTGAGATATCAAGCTCAACATGTGATGATCCAGGATAACACGTATCACATTTTCATTTCTCTAACATGTATAGTGGTCACGCAGGTATATGTCAGGGACACTTGATTGAGCTTTATTAGATTTATCTACTGAGAGTGATGTCACATTTGTTTCTTGCCAGCTCACTCATTCGCAGACATTAGGTTGTTCCTTATGTATTGGTCTTTATATATTGCACTTTTTGTATTCTTGTTTTTAGGTCATTCTTGTACATTTCTTTAATAGAAGAAGAAGAAGAAGAAGAAGAAGAAGAAGATCATTCTTCCTTGCCTCAATCTGTGTGTGTGTTTCTCCTTGATTGTGAGATTGTGTGTGTGAGCTCTCTTCCTTATCTCCTGCCTCATGACAAGGTCATCCTTAAGTTGAAAGGTTAAGATGAATTTTAGAAGACATAAGAGTTTATTATAGGATTGGATAAAGCTATAAAGATTGAGGTTAAAAGGAACACACCCAAATATTATTAAGAGCTTTAAAGTATGCTAAAATATATGAAGATAATAGGCACCCACAATATACACCAATGGATACGAAACAACCTCTAGAACCCACTTGTGTAACAAAGTTTAAGAAATGGGTAGTCCCAAGGAAAAAAAAAAATTTAGTTAAGAAGTAGAGACTTCAAGGGCCCTGATTAATCATTGAATAATTTGAACAGGACAAAAAGAAACTCTTATGCTTTAGGTGTTTCTCTCTCAACCATGCATAGTGGAACTAGCCATTATGTAGAAGGAAGACAAAAGGTCTAGATCAAGGACCAATACAACCATAAATAAGGGCAATAAAGTGTTCCACTTAAAATGTAGACAAGACCTATCCACGACAACACCAATTGCAAGGCCATGGAAGTAATGCAGAAGAATATTTTACGTACATGTTATTTGACCCATTCATTGTGATCCACACCATTTGGGACACATGATTTTCTTAAATTTAATGGTATTGTACATGGAGGCTCTCATAAAAAAAGCTATTAGAACAATACCATTGAATATGTGAAAACTAGTACATTTTTTAGTCAGATAAGAGGGACATATCTAATACACCTCACATTTCATGCATTTGATTAGAGACTTTTTTTGGTTCTCATGATGTATAGTAAATTTAAGCATTATATAATTTAAATGTTGGTTAGTGTTTGCATGGTTATGACACTTAAAATGTACATTTTCATGATCATAATGAAATTGACAATGGGACTTTTTACTATTCATTTTTCAAGAGTATGTAGTTAAAGATTTTAAGTAATTAATGTTTGCATATAGAGATGTTTTTCCTACTGGTTTACCTAAAGGACAACCACTTGTAGGAGGAGGCATTGACCATGCCATATATTTAATGTATGATATTAAACTATTTGTAAACCCCCCCTTATAGTTTTGGCATCTCAACATCAAGAAGTACAAGATCTTTTGAAGACAACCTTTAGGACTAGATATGATAATTATGAGTTTTTGGCGAAGTCATTCAGTCTCACCCATGCTCGTGCCCATGTTCATGATGCTCATGAACAATGTGTTGCAGCTTGTTTAGGAATGATATTATGATCTATAGTTGGTCAAGAGACGAACACTTAGAACACGTATAAAAAGTGTTTCAATTGTTATGGAAAAAATGCTCGAGTTAGACATCTGCGGAAGCACGCGAACAAGACAAGGAAGAAGAAGAAGCTTGAAGCACAACACACAATACTGAATGTATTACCACTAGAATGTACAAAGATAAGAAGCTCATTAGGGAAATAGGCATTTATTCAAGTCAGGGGAAAAAAACGTCCTAAAGAGGGGAAAAAAAGTGCCCTGGTGGTCTTAGAGTGTTCACACACATCATTACCTAAGTATATCAAGAAATCCCCCTTGGGAGTGATGCAGTGAATAGGGAGCTGACACTCATGTATAAGGAAGTTCCAAGCTATGTGGAATCAATCCACAAAAGGAAGTAAGCCCAAAGCTTAGTGGAAAGCTTCTCCCTAGGCAGAACCTTTGTAAAAAGGTTTGCAATGTTCTTGTGTGTGGGCACATATGCCAAGCTGATCTCCCTAGCAGAGAACCTCTCTCTAACATAATGATAATGCACCTCAATGTGCTTAGTGCGAGCATGGAACACAGGGTTCCTCGCAACTATGAATGTGCTCGAACTGTCAGTGAAGATGGTGGTTGCAGAATGACCAACACCCAAATCAGCCATAAGGCATCTGTGCCACAAACACTCAACACTCACTGTGAAAGCTACCCTATACTCAACCCCACAACTGGAAGTGGCCATAGTAGGCTACTTCTTGCTCAACAAAGATATACATGAGCTATCAAGCATGAAGCAAAAACCACTGGTGGACACACGAGTTTCATAGCAACCAACCCAATCACTATCAGAAAAAGCATGCAAATTTGGCGGTAGTGATCCCCCCTTGGGATAAAACAATCCAAGTAGCCGGGTACCACTCAAGTAGCGAAAGATGTGCTTAACTGCTTGCCAATGCTTGACACCTGGGCAATGCATAAACCTGCTCATCTGTGAGACAAAAAACTGAATATCTGGCCAAGAAATGCATAAGTTAATCAAGCATCCAACAACCTACTGATAAATGCATCTCCAACATCATGAAGACTCAATCGTAAACCTGTCTCCATAGGAGTGGCAATAGGCTTACAGTCTTCAAGGCCAAAATGCTGCAATAATGTGTCAATATATTTCATTTGACACAAAGCCATTCCACCATGAACTTGCATAAATTGAATGCCCAAATAGTGATGCAAATGCCCCAAATCAGACGTCAGGCATGCAAATTAGCCTTAAAATCAAGAATGTGCATGTCATGAGGACCAGTGAGCATCATGTCATCAACATACACCACAATGATCAGAAGCACATCATTAGCATGCTGAACATATAAGGTGCTTTCAGTTGGACTATTCCCAAAACCATGTGCAATGAGATAGGCATGTATCTTTTCATACCAAGCACGTGGTTCTTGCTTTAAACCATATAATGCCTTCTTTAATCTACACACCTGGTTTTCATGCCCTTTATGCACAAAGCCACGGGGCTGAAAAACATACACTCATTCATGCAAGTCACCATTCAGAATTGCTGTTTTAATGTCCAACTGATGTACATCCCAAGCATGGTGAGCTACAAGTGCATAGATGCTACAAACAGTAGTCATTGGACAAGTAGGAGCAAAAGTTTCATCAAAATCAATGCCTCTTTCGTGCGAATGACCCTTTGCAACAGGCCTAGCATTATAGCTGTCAATTGTTCCATCACGTTTACACTTCAGCTTGTATATCCACTTAGTGCCAATGGCCTTCTTGCCAAGAGGCAAGTCACATAAAGACCAGGTACCAATTTTCATGATAGCATCATATTCAGATTGCATTGCAGCCATTCAATGTTTAGAATTTTACGCTTCATCAAACGAAACAGGTTCAGCCTCATCATAGAGACTAGAGGCAGCCATAACATAGCAATCTAATTCAAAAGAGGCACTATGAGAGCCTGACCGAGTATGATATGATAGAGGTGCATCTAATTTGCTGTCACGAAAAGTTTGCACTAGCCATTTTAGCATAGTTTTTGCTTGCTCAATATCAGTTCTCTCATCAACAAGTGCATCATGTAAATCTACATCAGAAATGGAATGATTTGCATCATCATATGAACCTGCAAAGGATGAGAAGTTGCCTCATTAAGACCAGCACTAGTTTGTGCACCTGTAAAAAGAGGTAGCAAAGTATCATGTCTTTGGAGCTAACAGATGTCTCCTTAGTACATGAAAGTAAGGGCTGAATAGCATCTTCCACAAAAACATCACAGCTAACCAGAATGCATTTAGTCTGTGGATGATATAGAAGATAGCCTTTGCTTTCAGAACTGTACCCAACAAAAATACATTTTATTGCTTTATCATCCAATTTTTTGTGATGTTGTTTAGGCACTAATGCATATGCCAAACAACCAAAAACACACAGATGAGCAACAGATGGCTTGGGACCATGCCAAGCCTTATATGGAGTGATAGATTGTAGTGTTTTAGTGGGACACCTGTTAAGTACATATGCTGCACACATGACAACGTCAAGCCAGAAACTATGTGGTAAAGCCTGACTCTGGACCATACACCTTGCCATCTTCATGAGTGACTTGTTCTTTTGTCCAACAACCCCATTCTGTTGAGGTGTATATGTCACTATAGACTAATGTTTTATCCCATGTTCAACCAAAAGTGCATTAAAGTCAGAAGACATATATTCCCCCCCTCGATCAAAACGGAGGGTGCCCATTTTACATGCTAATAGATTTTCAACCAAAACCAAAAACTATTTGAAGCACATAAACACTTCGGACTTTGCCTTCAATGGATATACCTATGCATGCCTTGAAAAATCATCGATGAAAGTCACGAAGTACAGATAGATCCCAAAAGAAGGTGTCTGGATAGGACCATAGACATCACTATGTACAAGCTACAATTTCTAAGTAGCCCGAATTGACATCGCCATTTGACAGAACATGAACTGTATATCTATCATCAACAAATTTCACAACCAAGCCAATCTTGGATAATGCAAAAACTGATAACATATTTTTCTTGATCCCTGGCACAAATAAAGCATCTAACAAAGTGAAAGAACTACCATCAGAAGTAGTTAAAATGATCTTACCAACTCCCATAATAGGATAAGAGGAGTTGTTGGCACATGTAATAGTATTCCCTGTAGGGGCAGGCTCGAGTGAAGAGAAGAAACTGTGCTGCGAGGTAATATGTTTGGTCGCCCCATTATCAAAGTACCAAACATCTGAGTCTAGTGCAAACATGCACTGCTCATGAGAAGATAGGTCAAAACTGCAAACAATAATTAATGCCCATTCTTCATCCTGCACAAGATTAGCAAACTCTGTTTTCGGTGTAGAGGCCTCTACAACAACCATTCCGGCCTCTTTCTTCTTTGCCTCTTTAGCAGCCAGTTTTGGGCAGCTCTTAATGACATGATCATTTGCTTTACTATATTTGCAAAACATCTCTGCTTTTCTGATTTCTTCTCATCTTTGTCTTCCTTCTTTGAATGTGCATCATTTGTAGTTTTCTGCTTACTAGTAGAAGAGCTCCATTTACCTTTGCACTTCTGACTAGCCAGGAAAGCTTGATCTACAACACGCATGATGGACCTGTTCTACCTAGATTGATCTCCTACAACAGAACAGAGACTAACTCCTCAAATGACAAGGCATTTGGATTGCCTTTCATCATCAAACAAAGAGTAGAAGCAAAACTCTGATATGAGTCAGGAAGACCATTCAGAATGGTCTGCACAAGTGAGCTATCTGGTATAACTTCATCAACAAAAATCAACTGTTCTTTCAAATCCTTGATCTTTGTATTCACGTGCTCACTCTCCAATGGTTTTTGGAGGTAAGTGATACGAGCCTCATTCCTAGCCTGGTACAATTTGGTAAGTGTATCCCAAGCATCCTTAGCTATTCTGCAAGAGCAAATGTGAGGAATAATGGCACATTTGACAGACAAAGCTATCAATGCATGTGCCTGAGCATCTCTGCCATCCCAACAAATTTGATTTACAGGAGCTATGACATAAATAGTAGCACGAACATGAATCTGCAAAATATCATCATCTTCGACACCATCAGCATCAGGTCCAACACCTGTATTTGCAGTACTTGTATTCATAGGTGTAATAGGATGTCTTTCAACACCCTGCACAATATTCCATAGTCCTTTTGTGACCAATCCATGATGCATCATATAAGCACACAATGGGTAATTCGTACCATCTAACTTATCCTCAACAACCAACATATGAAATACATCACTGCTTTCAACCATGGCCACCGACTAAAATACCTTGATGAGAAAAATGAATGTATCTGAAAAAGTTGAACAGAATTACCCAAACAAATTCTGCTAGGCCTATAGTAGACCTCTAGACGCTTATATAGGCAAAATGAAACTAGTATATATCTTTGGCATAAAAAGATGAAATAGCTTGCACAAGCACTGCGATAGTGCATTTTGAGGCTGAAACGAGCTCAGATCACGATTTTGGCACACACAACAAAGCTGTGTTGATGTTTGAAACAGCTTGAGTATGCTTACCAATTTTCCTGCAATTCTGAGACTGCAACCGGAGAGGTGTAGACAACACTAGATGAAGTGGGGATCTGCTCTCATACCAATTGTTAGAGTTAGACGTCTACAGAAGCACGCGAATAGCAGAAGGAAGAAGAAGAAGCTTGGAGCACAACACACAATATTGAATGTATTACCACTAGAATGTACAAAGATCAGAAGCCCATTAGGGCAATAGGTGTATATTCAAGCCGGGGGAAAAAAACCTCCTAAAAAGGGAAAAAAGTGCCTCGGTGGTCCTAGAGTGTTCAGATACATCACTACCTAAATATATCAACAAAAAATCACTTTTTGTTAAGAAGTTAAAGTGTGATTTTTTTTCAAAATGAAGGTTAGATATCTTGGTCATGTCATCCCCAAACATGGAATCCAAATGAATCATGAAAATGTAGGGGTTTTTCCATAAAAAATAGGGGCTGTTATGGAACAACCACATACTAGAAACCTATAAGGGCTTCATATCTTCCTAAGCTTATCAAGATTCTATCAATAATTCATTAAGAACTATGCTAAAACCATTGCTCCGATGATGGATCCACTAAAAGGAAAAGCCTTTCATTGGGGAGATGAACAAAAGTAATGCATGAAAAAGTTAAGAGTAGAAATTTCTACAATTCCACTATTGCACATTGCAGATCCCAATCAACCTTTTTGGTTGAGATGGAAATGAGTGATTTTGCCATTGGAGAAAATCTAGGTTGAAGGTGGTCAATCATTTGCATTTGAGAGCAAGAAAATAGATACTTTTCAAAGGAATTACTCCATCTATGAGAAGGAGTTGTATGCAATCACCCGTGCATTGAAGAAGCAACATCATTATTTGTATGGTGTCGAGGTGAGAATAGTGTTTGGTCAGTAGAGCATTAAATTGATCTCTAATCAAAGAGACCTTAAAGGTCATAAGGCTTGATGGGCAGAGACCCTTCAAGAGTTTTATTATGATCTTAGGTATAGGAAGGGAAAGTTTAATGTGGTGGACGATTCACTTAGCATGCCTATGTGGAATGGATTGAGTTTTACTCATATCAATAATGAGTTACTTAAATCCATTAGAGGGAAATGTACTAGATCCTATATATTCTAAGATATGGAAAACCATTAAGAAAAGGGATCTAGGTATATGGTTTCCAATGAGGATAGGGTGTCAAATTATAATATCCATCATGGATATCTATTATATAAAGATAAATTGTGTGTGTCCCTATAGCTTTAGAGATGAGAAGGAAAGTTCTTGATGAGTGTCATGACACACTGAGTTGGGCATACCTAGGAGTTAACAAGACAAATGATCTTAATAAGAGGCACTTCTATTGGCATGATTTTCATAAGGACTCCTAGTTTTTCTACATCCAAAATTTGTTCCACATAATCCTATCCCTGTTAAAAAATGGAAGAAATTAATAGTGAAATTGGCATCCATTGTCAATGAGCTTGAGCACATTATCATCACAATATACATGGAACATCAACATTGTATTGTGAAGAATGAGAAGATCTAGGAGGGGGCTAGTGTTGTAGAGGGGAGGATGGTAGTGGAAAAGCACATTACAAGCTGAAGTTAGCAAAATTCAAAAGAGAAAAAGAGCTTACAAGAAATCAAAAGTGGGATCCTAGAAACAATGAATCGTTGATCTAGGTTCAATGTTTGACCCACCTAAAACAACACTATAGTAGCTAATACATTCAGTTTTTGAGAAAACTTTAGTTTTTGTTTACTTCTCAATGCCAATACGTTTACTTATAAGCATTAGCTTAATCGTTCACCCAGTATTAGCTAAGCTTTTATTGTATTATCTCGCTAGCATAGCACCTTAACATTTAAGCTAATACCTAACATAGATAGAAACACAATTGGAGAGTTGACCGAGTTGTAAACGTAAACAATATAAGCAAAATCGTTTACCTAACATGCTATGAATGTACATCTAACTGTTAGAGCTAAAGAAAACCATTAAGGTCAGGTAGGTAAAAGCTAATACCAGAAACAACACTATAGAAGCACCGATAGGGGCTAAAGAAAACACTTACATTAAGGCTTAAGCAGAAACCTAAAACCCAAAGGGTTAAGCAAGACCAACGTGATTACGCTTAAGCAAGACCAACATTGTTAAGCTTAAGCGAGACCAACACGGTCTTCCCTTCTTTTCTTAATGGTCTTATTTTGCTTAAGCATTCACCATTAGAGTTTTGCTTAATAATACAATGAAGGGCTTAATAATAACATAAAGGGAATCTTCATAATACCATGAAGCGAATCTTAATAACACCATGAAGGGAATCTTAATAATACCATGTTGGGCTTAATAATACCATGTTGGGCTTAATAATATTATGCAAGGCTTAATATTACAATGAAGGGCTTAATAATACCATGAAGGGAATGCTTAAGTGAAAACTAGGCTTAAGCTTAACTATAAGGGCCAAAGACTTAGGCTATTTTGCTTAAGCAAGATAAGACAAAACCAGAATGGTTAAGCTTAAGCCTTTAATCACTTTGCCCCTTCGGGACCTTTATGGTCTTCTTTAGCGCCTTAATGGTCTTCCCTCCACGTCGTTTATTTCGCTTAACCATCACTTTATCTATTACCATGTTGGGAATGCTTAATATTACCATTCCTGAAGGGAAGATCCTAAAGTAAAGAAGGCACACAATGATTAGCATAAGCCCAATGATATTAGCTTAACCATTAAGGTGAAGGCTTAAGCACAAAAAACCATTAAGGTGAAGAGGAAGCAATTATGGTATTGTCTTGTCTTGTTTTGCTTAACTTAAATGATAGGTAAACATAGTTTTCTCTTTAGAACATTAAGTAAACAGTTTTGTAAACTTTCATTTAGCCAATCTGGTTTTCTTTACCACCATAAGTCAACATATTAGCTTAATCGTTTACTTAAAATTTTCTATCTACGTTTTTGCTTGAACATAAAAGCTAATACTGAGTTGTAAACGAAAACTAACATCAACCTAACGGCTTCTATGGAGTAGTAGCAAATACTCAGGCATGTACAGGGAAGGAAAAACTGCATGTATTGTACCTTTCTTTCAGGAGAAGCTTAGCAGCTAAATTGCAGAGTTGAAAATTGGTTCTGCACACACGTTTTCATCAAGAAATTAAGTCTAGCATTCATAAACTGCTCTACCAGAAAGAATTCTTAATTGGGTTGATTCTAGATCCGAGTGGTGTTTAGTTTCTTTGATTGAAAAGGAAGGCAAAGATATCCAATCCAAGATTTTTTGGTCTTTTTGTTCTGTTTTGAAAGAAAGAGCTCAATATGGCGGGTAAGTGATCAAACTTCCACTCTTGGAGGATTTGGTGTGGTTGGTTTTTTAATCTCTTCATATCGAGCCAGGAGAAAAGGAATTCAAACCCTTAACCTTTGGTTTTGGAGACCATTGTTCTACCTTTGTAACTATTCTCCTCCCAACAAAATTAAACAATTACTTACGAGCCGTAATGTGGTGGCATAGTGAACAGAAAGCAAGGCGTGTAGCATGTGATTCACCATTTATAATACTATAGGAGCTAACACGTGTTGTAAATGTAAAAGCGACATAAAGGTGTTATGCAAGCGTTTAGCAAAAACTAGGTAAACGATTCATAATTATGTAAACTTAAACTAACTAAGTTTACTATAAACCCTTGAATGTGCTAATACTCGATGAATGATTAAGCTAAGTTTACAAAAAACATGTATTAGCTTGATGTTAAGGAACATTAAGGAGATTTTCAGCTATGCGTTTATCGTTAATGCTAAGTTGATATCGTTTGCGTTTACTTAAGGTAAACTCCCCATAAGGTAAACACTTAGTCGTTAAGGTGGTGATTAAGCTAATATGCTTACTTATGGAGCTATAGTTTACCTAATGCTTGCGAGCTAAAGAAAACTAAGTTGTAAATGTCAACTTTATCCCCATGCTCCACTCTTTTGACCAAGCCTTGGTCCACTCTCATGCAAGCACATATATCCCACATGCAAGGGAATTCTCCCAAACCCCATATAAGCAAGGGCTCCCTTCACTCCTCAAAAGCCATTCACTCAAGCTCTTGGCAAGAGTGCCCTCACTCTCCTTATGGAGTCTCTATGCTCATAGAACATTTTTTGTAAGTTTATTTCTATTTATTTAGTTCATCATGTTTTCTCTTCTTTTGTTCCTTCCTCCTTAATTTGATTAATGTATGATTAATAGTAGATTAGGAATTTCTTCTTTCATTTCAACATGGTATGAGAGCATAGGTTAATTGTTTCTCCTTTTCAGTTATGTTTTCTCTTATCTTCATCGCTAGCATGTATTTCCTTCTTAATCTCTCCCTCCCTTGATAATAAAAGTGTTTTTAAGCACTATTAAAAACATCTTAACCTATTTAAGTGTTAACTTTCTTCTTGATCCCTCCCTCCCACCCCTTCATCATTGAAAATATTATTCTGAATACGTTCGGTTTGAGAATTTTCTTTTACAACATTTTTTGTAATAACAACAAAGTGCTTTTTAGCACTCCCTATTTTTTAACACTTGAATCAGTAACAAAGTGCTGCTGAGCACTTGAGGGTCACTGCACACAATTTGTAGCTGCGCATCCTTGGTGGCTTTATTTCTATAAAAGCAGAAAGAGCATGGTAATATGCACACCAACTGAGCAGTACAAACTGTTGCGCATCCGTTTTAGAAAAAGTTTGTTTAAAACCATTCTTTTAGCACTTTAGATATCAGCCATTATCTTTACAAAAAAGGGTCATTAAAAGTTGACCGCTATTTTAGTGCTTTAAAATAGCATCCATTATTTTTGTGAGAAAGTTGTTGAACAACTTTTTAGTGATTATCCATTCCTTTAGTACTTTAAATATTCTTCACTATTTTTGTAAAAGAAAATCATTGGTACATATTCATTTCCGAAACTCTATATAAAGAGCTTTTTAGGAAATCATTTTTGTAAAGAGTTGTTGATACTTCATCATTGTGAATATAGAGACATTTTTTGTACAAAGAACTTCTCTTATTTTATCTAGTCTTGTGGGTCTACTATGCTCTATCATCTTCGCAGTCTATGCTATTCTCTGCTTCCCTTCATGCTTCCATTTTATGCTACTTCTTGAACTTCTTTTATTCTACATTGGTATCAGAGCAAGGTTGATGCATCAAAAGTGCTATACATGAGGTATATGCATAAGATGAAGCATCAATAAGCTGATAATTTACAAGTACCTTCGTTTAGAATTACCTTCTTTTAGGATGGCCGACGGAAATAGCCAAATAGAAAAATTGAGTAAAAACCAACTATCAAGCCTGGCATTTTCGCATGTCTGCATATCTTATGGGTAGGAATTTGCATGGTCTTATTAGTGGTACGGAACCTCAACCGGACTTGCCTGATCAAAATCCGACACCACGGCAAGTCCAGGAATATCAGAGGTGGAATGAGCGTGACAAGAAGGTAATCTTTGTATTGTCACAAAATATTGAGTCAAGCATGATAGGACACATACAGGACTTGAGAACAAGCAAGGAGATTTGGGAAGCATTAGAGAGACTCTTCTCAACAACCACTAAGGCACGACGAATTCAATTGAAAAATGAATTAAATAATTTGCGGAAGGATGTATGACAGTCCATAAATGATTATGTTTTAAAAATTAAACAAATCGTCGATGCACTTGCTTCAATTTCGTGCATAGTTGAAGATGATGATTTAGTTGCATTTGTTTTAAATGGTTTAAAAGAAGATGAAAAATGGAAAGCTTTTACAACTTCTGTTTTTGTGAGAGAGGAGTTGCCTGATTTTGATGAGTTGGTTTCACTTATGATAACAAAAGAAATTAATATAAATGGTGGATAGTCTATGCAAAAAGGTAGTATAGGTCATGCACTTTATGCAAGAAATCAGCGTGTTCGAAGAGGTGGTAGAAGAGAAACTTTTAGAGGTCATGGAGGTCGAAATGAGACAAACAACAATTATGATGCTGGCAGCTCAGATATATGCATGGTAGGGGGAGATATTCCTACTGTGGCAGAGGAGGTAATGGGTATCAAGGTAATTCAGGTATAACATGTTATAATTGTGGTAAAGATGGTCATATATCTCGTGATTGTTGGCATAATCAAGGGCAAGATGTATATCCAAGGCAAAACCATACACAGGGTAATTTTGTTAAGGAACATAATGATGAAAATGTACTAATGATGAATGTGAATACAGACGTAAATCATGGCAATGATGTATGGTATGTTGACAGTGGATGTAGTAATCATATGAGTAATAATGTTGATTGGTTTGCTAATTTACATGCACCTTTGTTTGATGGTAAAGTTGAAACAGGTGACAGTTCAATGCATCATATAGCACAAGATGGAGACGTGTGTTTTGAAGATCGAAAAGGCAATAAAATTTTAAAAGATGTTCTTCATGTACCGTCAATAAGTAAAAATCTTATTTCAATTGGTCAAATGGTGGAGCGTGGCTATCAAGTACGGTTCAACAAATCTGGGTGTTTTGTTAAAAATCCGAAGCAAAATTATAAAGTCTTGGCGAAAGGTCAACGCCGAGGAAGACTTTTTACATTGGATGCAGCTCCTAATTTTCTTTCTTATAATTCAGTTGGTAATAGTAAGATTTCTCAGATTGAATTATGGCATAATCGAATAGGACATGTAAATGTACATAAGTTAAAAGACATGGCTAAAAGAAAGATTGTTGTTGGTTTACCTTATATCTCAAAACAAAATATGATACATTTGTGTGATGCTTGTCAATTTGGTAAGCAAGCAAGGCATCCCTTTTTTAGTGCAAAATTGCAAAGCAGGGATTTATTAGAATTGGTGCATACTGGTGTTTGGGGTCCTAGGAAGGAACCATCACTTGGAGATAGTAAGTATTATGTTACTTTTGTTGATGACTTTAGCTGAATGACTTTTGTGTATTTTCTTAAGCATAAGAGTGATGTGTTTGATTGCTTTGTCAAATTCAAAGCAATGGCAGAAAAGCAAACCGGAAAGGTAATTAAAAGGTTACGATCTGATGGTGGTAGTGAATATTTTTCAAGAATGTTTAATGACTTTCTTTGGAATGAAGGTATAAAGAGGGAAGCCACTTGCAGGTATACTCCTCAACAGAACGGAGTAGCAGAAAGAAGGAATGGGATTATTGCAGAAATAGCAAGAGCAATGCTGAATGAAAAGCATATGCCATTGAAATTTTGGGTTGAAGTGGTAAATACAACAGTATATTTGATGAATGGTATGCCAACATCTACAATGCATAATGTAACTCCTTTTGAGGTTTGGTCTAATAGAAAACGTGTTATTGATCATTTGCGTGTATTTGGCTGTGTTTGTTTTGCTATGGTTCCATATGCATTGAGAACCAAACTAGAGCCAAAAGCAGAGAAATGTATTTTCATGGGTTATGCAGATAATCAGAGAGGATATAAGTGTTATAATACAATAAGTAAGGAAATTATTATTAGCCGTGATGTACGCTTTGATGAGTTATTATCTTGATTTACAGATCCTATTTTGCAGGTTCAAGAAGAAATGCAAGAAGAAATCGAGGATGGTTTACATGATACTACAGGAGTGAGCTCAGAAGATGAGAATGGTTATAATGAAGAAAAATCATCACCTACATCAAAAGAGAAAGGAAAAGGTAAAGCAAAGCTTGTTGAGAAAAGTGATGATATAGAAATTGATGAAAGTTCTAAATCTGATTTGATAAAACATGAACATGAACTTAGGATAAGTTCAAGAGAAAGAAAGCCAACACAAAGGTATATTGATTCTTATTGTGTTTCACATTCAGCTTTTATGTCAAAATTTATTGAAGAACAAGAACCTACATGTTTCGAAGATGAAAATTCAAATGTTAACTGGTCAAATGCGATGCAAGAAGAGATAGATGCATTGTATGAGAACAATACATGGCAACTCATACGACAGAGCAACTAGAAGGATTTAAAGATGAAAAATATCCAAATTTTGTTTGCAAGCTAACAAAAGCATTATATGGTTTGAAGCAAGCACCTAGAGCTTGGAATCATTGCTTGGTAAGCTATTTAGAAGCTCAAGGATACAAACCAAGTGCTACAGATCCTTCTTTATATGTTAAGTTTGTAACAGATCAATGTGTGTATATTTGCATTTATAATGATGATCTTATCATTACAGGAAGTGCTATTGATGAGATTGATGAAATTAAGAAGAAACTTGGTAAGGAGTTCAAGATCTCAGATCTCAAAATTTTACGTTATGCATTGGGAATTGAAGTTATCTATGATGAACAAGGTATATGGTTGAGTCAAAAGAAGTATATATGTGATTTACTTCAAAAGTTTGGTTTGTCAGAATGTAAAGCTGTTGCAAATCCTTTGGAGCCTAATGTAAAATTGAGTATACATGATGGTGTTCATTTTGAAAATGTAGACATGTATAGATCGCTGATTGGATCATTTTTGTATGCTATAAGTACACGACCTGATATTGGTTATGCAGTTGGAGTACTTTCACAGTTCATGCACAAGCCTACAGATGTACATTGG
The DNA here is from genome assembly GCA_020310875.1 of Ceratopteris richardii. Taxonomy (NCBI): domain Eukaryota; kingdom Viridiplantae; phylum Streptophyta; class Polypodiopsida; order Polypodiales; family Pteridaceae; genus Ceratopteris; species Ceratopteris richardii. The sequence continues at coordinate 52,905,461 of CM035408.1, forward strand.
AATGCGGCTAAGCATGTGCTATGCTATTTGAAAGGCACTTTGAACGAAGGTTTATTTTACTCACATGATACTAATCTTGATATTAAAGCTTTTCGTGATGCAGACTGGGCAGGAAATAAAGATGATCGACGTAGCATGAGTGGCTACATATTAATGATGGGAAATCGACTTGTATCTTGGAGTTCAAAGAAACAACCAACAATGGCAATTTCATCTACAGAAGCAGAGTATCGTGCACTTGCAGAATTGACATGTGAAGTAATGTGGTTCAAAAAGTTATTTGAAGATTTACATCTTCTTTATATAACTCCACAAATTTATGGCGACAATATGAGCAGTATACATTTGGGAGCTAATCCAATTTTCCATGCACGTACCAAGCATATCGAAGTTCATTACCATTATGTTCGTGAGAATATAGTTTCCAAAGAGATCAACATTTCTTTTATATCTTCAAAAGATCAGCTTGCAGATATGATGACAAAAGCTCTTGATGGAACAAAGATACAAAGATTCAAAAGGGTCAATGAAAGTTGATTGCTATTTTAGTGCTTTAAAATAGCATCCATTATTTTTGTGAGAAAGTTGTTGAACAAATTTTTAGTGATTATCTATTCCTTTAGTACTTTAAATATTCTTCACTATTTTTGTAAAAGAAAATCATTGGTACATATTCATTTCCAAAACTCTATATAAAGAGCTTAGGAATTCATTTTTGTAGAGAGTTGTTGATACTTCATCATTGTGAATATAGAGACATTTTTTGTACAGAGAACTTCTCTTCTTTTATCTAGTCTTGTGGGTCTACTCTGCTCTATCATCTTCGCAGTCTATGCTATTCTCTGCTTCCCTTCATGCTTCCATTTTATGCTACTTCTTGAACTTCCTTTATTCTACACAAACATTTCGGTGCTTGCTAAAAACATTGGAAGAGACATAGAAGCGAGCTTTGCCACAACTCTGTGTGCACAAAGGACAGAACTCTCTGCGCACACAAGAAAGAACAACACAGCAATCGATAGAACCACTATAGGAGCTGGCAAATTTGGGGTCTCCGCACAAGTTTTCCAAAAAATAAAGCTGCATGTTCATGAGACATGCGAAGGTGCTGTCTAAGGAAACGCAAGAGGAAAAACCTCCATCAAGCACATATTGGAGGGTGGAGCAGCAAACATAAACGCACGCACAAAAGAGAGTCCCATCAAAAGTACATGCTTGTGAAAAAAATAGTGCAGAGAGAGATATGTAGTGAGTGTGAATTTCTCCGATTCCGTTCGCTGTCTCCATTTTCTCCCTCAACGCTTCTTCCTATGAGATGGCTTTTGACCATGCAGCTTCAGATAATCAGAGGATCTCTTCTATGTACGCATGTTTGTTGTAGCCCTTTGATGCATCAATGGTAGGTTAGTCCCTTTTGGGGCACAATTCTTGGAGGCAGCTCCCTGTCAGGAGGACATATGCACAACGGCCTTGTCCTCATGAATTCTACCCAGTTCATGTGAGCACACATGCATTTGCAAGCAGCTGCTTGATCGTGAGTTGCAGATAACAACTGGTGACTCGATCTTGCAGACATCGACGGCCGCCATCGAAGCAAGGAGATGAACGCCACAGTGGTGCCTCGTATGTTTGAGGATGCACGATTGCAGGAGACAGAGAGTGTGTGTTTGACCCTTGTATAGTAAGCGATTGAGGAAGGGCTCCAGCCTCCTACGCAGAACAACTCACGAGCTAGCATTACTTTGGAGAATTGATTCAAGGGAGAAATGTGCTGTACATGGCTGCGGAAGCAGATTAACTTGGACAATCCAACTGGTGACAGCGAAGTTCTGCAATTGGAAAATCCAAGTTCCAACTGGTGCCAGCGAAGGTAGTACACCTGCGCCTGCAAGTCTCCTTTTTAAGTTCCACGCAACAATGTCAGCGAAGGCCCGGCTTTCAACATCTCAAAGTTGTCGTCATCTCCACCCAAAAGTCCCAGGCCGTTAAGGCAGGTGGTTGGGCCTCTCGACTCTTGAGGGGGGGGCGAGGGTTCAATCCCTGCCGGCCACATGTAAGGGACATGTATAACTTGGCATGATGAAGCATGTGGCTGATGTGTCATCGTTTGACTAGCCCTTCAGTAGTTGTGACCGTCGTTCAATCCAGTATTGTAAACCCTTGTTCTTGTGGGATAAGGGCGGTCCCATGAGTACTATGCCCTTCCTTGTACAATTGCAATTTCAAAGTTAAAGTCGGGGGGAGTAAGCTTCGACCGAACCTCCATTAAAAAAAAAAAAAATCTCAAAGCTGCAAAAGCAATGATTCCCTTACACGTTAGAAGGCTTGTCATGTGCCTCTTATAGTGATGCATCAATGTTCTGACGTCGTTCTGCTCTCCCGTTAAGTTCTTTCAAACAATCTAGTACTCTCAGAAGCGAATATGGCGTGCTCTATTTGGAAGAACAGAAACAGCAAAATCTTTGACAGAAGGTGTAAGGATCAGCTCTTCTCCTGTCTTGTTGCTATGAAAAGAATCCTTAAACATTGTTTGACCTATTGTAAAGAAATTCCTCATGAGGAACCCAACCCATTTGTAATCATTAAAAAATACAATTGTAACTCCTGGAGGGAAAAAATGTTGCAGATTCACTCACAGACCAGATTAGATATGATCAGCTTTTTAAACATGTACTTAAAAAGCCATCTGATGTAATATCCCTATTTGGGAAATTCTCCCCCTGGAGATTGTGGACCTTGTTTGGTTGCGAGACTTCCTTCCTCCTGAGGATCTCTTGTAATTTTTCTGATTTGCATCAATTTTATACTTTCTATTTTGCTAAAAAAAAAAAGAAGCGAATATGGCATTGAGACTCAAAATTCGAGCAGAGAGGCCCGACGGGTATTAGCTCATTGCTTGTGTCAGAATATTTTCCCTTCTGTTGAGAGAGAATTAGGACTAAGCAGGAATATTAATTATGTCAATGTTCACAACAGATCCATTCGATGTCACAATGTACACATGGATCCGAGAGAACACGTTTGCCTTAGATTCTTTTCACAAGTCGCAGACTATGGAAGCACTCCATTTCAGTGTACTTACGTAAAAATAAAACTTTCATCCCTATGCAATCAAAGACAAATATGTAACAATCATAGAGATTAAAAGTAGGGGACTTCTTGGCTTCATTTCCAGTGAACTAGCAAACAGATGCATGGTCTTTTTCCATTTGAAGTAATCTACTTCAATACACACATTCTCTCATATTATGTATTTCTCAAATATCATCAAACTCTCGCATGGAATTTTTATGGCTATTTGAAAGGGATAGACACCACTTTGAGTAGTACTCAAGGTAGGACCTTCCCAAAGCCATCAAATTTTAAAGCTATATATACTTGAAAGTAAAAATGTATTAGCTCTTCAAAGAGTTAAAATCTTATTGAGCTCCAAACCATTTCAAGCCCCATGTAAAAGGACTAGACACTTCTCTTTAAAAGAGTAAGACCTTCTCTATGGCTTGAACATAAGACACTCAAAGCCAAAGACCATGCTCAAAATCAACAAACAAGAAGAAGAGGACCCAACCAAAGATCCCATCAATGAATCCCATGAAGACTAAAACAACAAAAAAAGAACAATGCTCAAAAGATGGTAAATGGTTCCATAATCACTACCTACCCCATTATGTAAACCCTCTTGTATGTATAGGGATCCCATATGTCCCTAAATCCCAAAAACCACTTGGATCCCAAATGTCCAAGTATATGTCTTGGGATCCCATATGTCCCAAGATCCCCATCATCCATATGTCCCACATAACATGGATCCCATATGTCCATGGAACTAAAAACCAAGGGATACCATATGTCCCACACTTGGATGCCATATGTCCAAGATATCTCTAAGGATCCCATATGTCCTTAGATCCAAAAAACCAATGGACTAAGTGATCCCATATGTCACAAGTCCCCTACATTACAAACAAAAGGGTCATCACATGGAGGGAGGGTGTTGAGAGTTCCATGCTCCACTCTTTTGTCAAAGTCTTGATTCACTCTCATGCAAGCACATATATCCCACATGCAAGGGAATTCTCCCAAACTCCATATAAACAAGGCCTCCTTTCACTCCACACAAGCCATTCACTTAAGCTCTTGGCAAGAGTGCCCTCACTCTCCTTATGGAGTCTCCATGCTCATAGAGCATTCTTTGTAAGTTCATTTCTGTTTATTTAGTTCATCATGTTTTTTTATCTTTGTTCCTTCCTCCTTAGTTTGATTAATGTATGATTAATAGTGGATTAGGAATTTCTTCTTTCATTCCAATAGTTTTCCTAATAGGTGCTAAAGCTTTCATAGCACCTTAATGCGAAATGGACACTTTAGCACCTATTGGTTTTGTAAATGATTGAGCAACAACCTAAAGGGAAACAAGCTTAGCTAATACCCTAATCTTTGCGAACTAAAGAAAACTGAGTTGTAAATGTCAAATTTAACCCCATTAAGGTCCGATAAGTAAATGCTAATATGTTTAGTTATGGCGCATAGCAAGCTACTATGTTTTATAAATGTAAAATCTTAAATCTTAGCACCTAACAATTTTCTTTAGTTTATGTTTAATTATCAATATTAGCTCCAAAACAACTAACTCAATATTAGCTCCAAAACAACTTAGTAAACACTCCTATTGGGGCAGAGCTAATACCTACCCATAGCATTTCCCATTAGAGAAATGGAAACTAATGCACCTAATGGGAAACAACTAAAGAAAACCATTAGGTAGGGAGTTTACCATTAGGTCTTGGTTGTCTTTAATTCCCTAAACATAGAAGCACATACCATTAAGTTTTGATATAATCTTAAGCATTCTCTACATGGTCTTCCCTTTAGGGGGGCCTTTTAGGTGCATTAATTTTTGCTTAACTATTTACCTATTGTTTAAGTTAAGCAAAACAAGACAAGACAAGACCAACATGGTCTTCCCTTCTTTACTTCATTGCTCACCTAACACCTTTACTTTATTTTAAGCTAATACCGTTAGGCTTAAGCGTAATAGCTTAAGCAAAACAAGACCATTAAGGGCCAAAGGGAAGACAATCCAACTGGTGACAACGAAGTTCTGCAATTGGACAATCCAAGTTCCAACTGGTGCCAGCGAAGGTAGTACACCTGCGCCTGCAAGTCTCCTTTTTAAGTTCCACGCAACAATGTCAGCGAAGGCCTGACTTTCAACATCTCAAAGTTGCCATCATCTCCACCCAAAAGTCCCAGGCCGTTAAGGTAGGTGGTTGGGCCTCTCGACTCTTGAGGGGGGGTCGAGGGTTCAATCCCTGCCGGCCACATGTAAGGGACATGTATAACGTGGAATGATGAAGCATGTGGCTAATGTGCCATCGTTTGACTAGCCCTGCGGTAGTTGTGACCGCCGTTCAACCCAATCTTGTAAACCCTTGTTCTTGTGGGATAAGGGGGGTCCCATGGGTACTATGCCCTTCCTTGTACAATTGCAATTTCAAAGTTAAAGTCGGGGGGAGTAAGCCTCGACCGAACCTCCATTAAAAAGAAAAAATAAAATCTCAAAGCTGCAAAAGCAATGATTCCCTTACACGTTAGAAGGCTTGTCATGTGCCTCTTATAGTGATGCATCAATGTTCAGACGTCGTTCTGGTCTCCCGTTAAGTTCTTTCAAACAATCTAGTACTCTCAGAAGCGAACATGGCATGGTCTATTTGGAAGAACAGAAACAACAAAACCTTTGACAGAAGGTGTAAGGATCAGCTCTTCTCCTGTCTTGTTGGTATGAAAACAATCCTTAAACATTGTTTGACCTATTGTAAAGAAATTCCTCATGAGGAACCTAGCCCATTTGTAATCATTAAAAAATACCATTGTAACTCCTGGAGGGAAAAAATGTTGCAGATTCACTCACAGACCAGATTAGATATGATCAGCTTTTTAAACATGTACTTAGAAAGCCATCTAATGTAATATCCCTATTTGAGAAATTCTCCCCCTGCAGATTGTGGACCTTGTTTGGTTGCTAAACTTCCCTCCTCAGTGTCTCTTGTAATTTTTCTGATTTGCATCAATTTTATACTTTCTCTTTTGCTAAAAAAAAAAAAGCAAATATGGCAATATTAATTATGTCAATGTTCACAACAGATCCATTCGATGTCACAATGTACACGTGGATCTGAGAGAACGCATTTGCCTTAGATTCTTTGCACAAGTCGCAGATAATGGAAGCACTCCAATTCAGTGTACTTACGTAAAAATACAACTTTCATCCCTATGCAATCAAAGACAAATAGGTAACAATGAAAGCGCTGTGCTTGATTATACGTAGAAATTAAAAGTAGGTGGGGTTCTTGGCTTCATTTCAAGTGAACTAGCAAACAGATGCATGGTCTTTTTCCATTTGAAGTAATCTACTTCAATACACACATTCTCTCATATTATGTCTTTCTCAAATATCATCAAACTCTCTCATGGAAAATTTATGGCTATTTGAAAGGGATTAGACACCACCTTGAGTAGTACTCAAGGTAGGACCTTCCCAAAGCCATCAAATTTTAAAGCTATATATATACTTGAAAGTAAAAATGTATTAGCTCTTCAAAGAGTTAAAATCTTATTGAGCTCCAAATCATTTCAAGCCCCATGTAAAGGGACTAGACACTTCTCTTTAAAAGAGTAAGACCTTCTCTATGGCTTGAACATAAGGCACTCAAAACCAAAGACCATGCTCAAAATTCAACAAACAAGAAGAAGATGACCCAACCAAGATCCCATCAATGAATCCCATGAAGACTAAAACAACAAAAAAAGAACAATGCTCAAAAGGTGGCAAATGGTTCCATAAGCACTACCTACCCCATGATGTAAACCTTCTTGTATGTCTAGGGATCCCATATGTCCCTAGATCCCAAAAACCACTTGGATCCCAAATGTCCAAGTATATGTCTTGGGATCCCATATGTCCCAAGATCCCTAGCATGCCATATGTCCCACATAACATGGATCCCATATGTCCATGGAACTAAAAACCAAGGGATACCACATTTAGTTCATCATGTTTTCTTATCTTTTGTTCCTTCCTCCTTAGTTTGATTAATGTATGATTAATAGTAGATTAGGAATTTCTTCTTTCATTCCAATAGTTTCCCTAATAGGTGCTAAATCTTTCATTTCCCTAATGGTTTTCTTTAGCACCTTAATGCGAAATGGACACTTTAGCACCTATTGGTTTTGTAAATGATTAAGCAACAACATAAAGGTAAACAAGCTTATCTAATACCCTAATGCTTGCAAAATAAAGAAAACTGAGTTGTAAATGTCAAATTTAACCCCATTAAGGTCCGGTGGGTAAACGATAATATGTTTAGTTATGGCACATAACAAGCTACTATGTGTTATAAATGTAAAAGCTCAAATCTTAGCACCAAACAATTTTCTTTAGTTTATGTTTAATTATCAATATTAGCTCCAAAAACTAACTCAATATTAGCTCCAAAAGAACTTAGTAAACACTCCTATTGGGGCAGAGCTAATACCTACCCATAGCATTTCCCGTTAGGGAAATGGAAACTAATGCACCTAATGGGAAACAACTAAAGAAAACCATTAGGTAGGGAGTTTACCATTAGGTCTTGGTTGTCTTTAATTCCCTAAACATAGAAGCACATACCATTAAGTTTTGATATAGGCTTAAGCATTCTCTACATGGTCTTCCCTTTAGGTGGGCCTTTTAGGTGCATTAATTTTTGCTTAACTATTTACCTATTGTTTAAGTTAAGCAAAACAAGACAAGACAAAACCAACATGGTCTTCCTTTGTTTACTTCATTGCTCATCTAACCCCTTCTTTACTTTATTTTAAGCTCATACTATTAGGCTTAAGCGTAATAGCTTAAGAAAAACAAGACCATTAAGGGCCAAAGGGAAGACCATGTTGGTCTTGCGCTAAAGAAGAACATGTTGGTCTTGCTTAACTCTTTGGGCCTAGTTTTCACTTAAGATTTAATGGTGCGTTAGTTTCCCATTAGGGAAATGGCTAAATTTTACCATTTATGTTTTGAAAAATGCTTAAGCAAAACAAGACCTAACCGATCAAAGCTTAAGCCTTAATGGTTTTTGCTTAAGCCTAAATGCATAATAGCTTAAAATTTAGGTGCTATGCAAGCAATTAAGCTAATACCGATAAGTATTAGGGATAAATGTTTTTGAGTTCATCCTTGACAACCCAGAATTTCTCTGTTATCTGTTGATGATCTTCAATAATTTCTTCTATATGTATTTCTAAATCATTCACTTTGTTTCTTAATGTCTAAACCTCTTATGTAGGTATATTCGCATGAACTACAATTGCATCTTTCAATTTAATATTCTTTTCCTTAAGCTTTAAAAGCTCTACGTGCATCTGTTCTAATTGAACTTGCTTTATTTTCCAAGCAGTCCCATCCTCCTCCATTTGCAATGAGCAGATTGTCAATAATCTAGCTATATCAACTAATGTACTAGCTCACACTTTGTAGTCTTTAAGAAACCAAGGATAAATGATTGGTGAACATTTCATGGCAGGTAACTACACCCAACCAACTTGATTCCACCATGGATCAGAGATTTTTGACTGAACATAGCTCCACCTCAAGCTAAAGTATGCTTGATTTCTCATTCTCTAATAGGTTGAATACCTGCCATAGCTTTCAATCTACAAAGCTTTATTCCATCAAGTGCCTTCGTCATCATATCTGCTACTTGCTTTCAGTTGGAACAAAAGAAACGACAATCTCCATTGCCATGCACTTCTCCCTAATGAAGTGGTAATGAACCTCTATGTGTTTCTAGGTTCTCGCATGGAAAATAGGGTTTGCTGCTAGATGCATGGAACTTACATTATATCCAAATACGTGAGGTTTGGAACTCACAAGTCCCAAATCTGTATACAATGCTTTTAACCATATTGCCTCTTGAGTTGCTATGGTCATACCTCTGTACTCTGCTTCAGTTGAGGATAAAGCAACTATTGGTTGTTTCTTGGAACTCCATGACACTAGCTTTGAACCTGCAAATGACCTAGACTACAAGAACTCATCAATTCCAGTTCATCGAGAAGTTGAGGTTTGAGAATCTTGATCTTGCTATGTTGGTTGATAGGCAGAACACTTGTTGATTGTTGCTAGTCGCATAATAAATAGGGCAAAACTAGGATCTTCTTGTCTTTTGCATTAAAACTCCTCCAATAGCAATATCTGAAGCATCCACAAAGACATGGAAAGTTTGAGACCAATATGGAGTTTGAAGTGCAATTGCTTGCATAAGTAAGGTCTTCAATCTGCAAAATACCAGATCACACTCTAGAGTCCATTTAAAATCTTTGGGTTTTACATGAGCAATAGCATTTAAGGGCATAATGACATGATCTAAGTAGTGCAAGTGACATCCATGCCATCAAATCTATCCTAAAAATTGGAGTACCTCCTTAGGAGTAGGTGGTGGTGGTACTTCTAAGACCACTTTAACTTTGTTCAGATCAATTGAAATCCCTATTGTTGGAGTTAGACGTCTGCGGAAGAAGAAGAAGCTTGGAGCACGACACACAATACTGAATGTATTATTAGAGAATGTACAAAGATAAGTAGCCCATTAGGGCAATAGGCGTATATACAAGCCGGGGGAAAAAACCTCCTAAAGAGGGAAAAAAGTGCCCCGACGGTCCTAATGTGTTCACACACATCACTACCTAAATATGTCAACCAATCCCCCCTGGGAGTGATGCGGTGAACAAGGAGTTGACACTCATGTATAAGTGCCAAGCTATGTGGAAATCACTCCACAAAAGGAAGTAAGCCCAAAGCTTTACGGAAAGCTTCAAACTTCTCCCTAGGCAGAGCCTTCGTGAAAAGGTTTGCAATGTTCTCTTGTGTGGGCACATATGCCAAGCTGATCTCCCCAACAAAGAACCTCTCCCTCACATAGTGATAATGCACCTCAATGTGCTTAGTGCGAGCATGGAACACATGGTTCCTCGCAACTGCCAATGCACTCTGACTATCAATGAAGATGGTGGTGGCAGAAGTCTAACCAACACCCAAATCAGCCATAAGGCGTTTGAGCCACACACACTCAACAGTAGCTGTGAAAGCTGCCCTATACTGAGCCTCACAACTGGAAGTGGCCACAGTAGGCTGCTTCTTGCTCAACCAAGATATACATGAGCTACCAAGCATGAAGCAAAATCCACTAGTGAACACACGAGTGTCATAGCAACCAACCCAATCAGAGTTAGAAAAAGCATGCAAATCTGGCGGTAGTGATCCCCCCTTGGGATAAAACAAACCAAGTAGCCGAGTACCACTCAAATAGCGAAAGATGCGCTTGACTGCCTGCCAATGCTTGACTCCTGGGCAATGCATAAACCTGCTCATCTGTGAGACAACAAACTGAATATCTGGCCAAGTCATGCATAAGTAAATCAAGCATCCAACAGCCTGCTGATAGAGAACAACATCAAATGCATCTCCAGCATCATGAAAACTCAGTAGTAAACCTGTCTCCATAGGAGTGGCAATAGGCTTACAGTCTTCAAGGCCAGAACGCTGCAATAATGTGTCAATATATTTCATTTGACACAACACCATTCCACCATCAACTTGCATAAACTAAATGCCCAAATAGTGATGCAAATGCCCCAAATCAGACATCTCAAATGAGGCATGCAAATCAGCCTTATAATCAGCAATATGCTTCTCAGTAGGACCAGTGAGTAGGATGTCGTCAACATAGACAACAATGATCAGAAGCACATCATTAGCACGCTTAACATATAAGGTGCTTTCAGTTGGACTGTTCTCAAAACCATGTGCAATCAGATAGGCACGTATCTTCTCATACCAAGCACGTGGTGCTTGCTTTAAACCATATAATGCCTTCTTTAACCTGCACACCTGGTTTTCATGCCCTTTGTGCACAAATCCACAGGGCTGAAAAACATACACTTCTTCATGCAAATCACCATTCAGAAATGCTGTTTTAATGTCCAACTGATGTACATTCCAACCATGATGAGCTGCAAGTGCACAGATGCTCCGAACAGTAGTCATACTACATGTAGGTGCAAAGGTCTCATCAAAATCAATGCCTCTTTCCTGTGCATAACCCTTTGCAACAAGCCTAGCCTTATACCTGTCAATTGTACCATCCGATTTACGCTTCAGCTTGTATACCCACTTAGTGCCAATGGCCTTCTTGCTAGAAGGCAAGTCACATAAAGACCAAGTACCATTCTTCATTATAGCGTCATATTCAAATTGCATAACAACCATCCAATTTTCTGAATTTTGTGCTTCATAAAACGAAATAGGCTCATTCTCATCACAGAGACTAGATGCAGCCATAGCATAGCAATTTGATGCAAAAGAGGCACTATGAGAGCCTAAACGAGTATGATATGATAGAGGTGCATCTAATTTGCTATCACGCAAAGTCTGCACCAGCCATTTTGGCATAATTTTTGCCTGCTCAATATCAGCTCTCTCATCAACTAGTGCATCATGTAAATCTGCATCAGAAATGGAATGATCTGCATTATCACATGAAACCTACAAAGGCTGAGAAGTTGCCTCATTGGGACCAACACTAGACCACCTGTAAAAAGAGGCAGCAAAGTATCATACATGTCTTTGGAGCTAACAAATGTTTCTTAGTACATAAGAGCAATGGCTGAGTAACATCTTCCACAAAAACAACTTCACGGCTAACCAGAATGCGTTTAGTATATGGATGATACAGACGATAGCCTTTACTTTCAGAAATACGCAACAAAAATACATTTTACTGCTTTATCATCCAATTTTTTGCGATGTTGTTCAGGCACTAATGCATATGCCAAACAACCAAAAACATGCATATGAGCAATATATGGCTTGCGATCATGCCAAGCCTCATATGGAGTGATAGACTACAACGCTTTAGTGGGACACCTATTCAGTACATATGCTGCACACATGACAGCCTCAAGCCAAAAACTATGTGGTAAAGCCTCACTCTTGAACATACACCTCGCCATCTCCATGAGTGACCTGTTCTTTTGTTCAGAAAATCCATTCTGTTGAGGTGTATACAACACTGTTCACTGGTGTTTTATCCCATGTTCAACCAAAAATGCATTAAAATCAGAAGACATATGTTCCCCCCCTCGATCAGAACAGAGGGTGCCCATTTTACATGCTGATAGATTTTCAGCCAAAACAAAAAATTGTTTGAAGCACACGAACACTTCGGACTTTTCCTTCAATGGATATACCCATGCATGCCTGGAAAAATCATCGATGAAAGTCACGAAGTAAAGATAATTCCCAAAAGAAGGTGTCTGCATAGGACCACAGACATCGCTATGTACAAGCTGCAATTTCTGAGTAGCCCAAACTGAACCATCTTTTGGAAAGGATGAACGCTGCATTTTTCCCAAAATATAGCCTTCATAAACATGTTTTCCAGGTGCCTCAAGTTTGGGAAAAGAGGACACCATTTCAGATTTCTGCAGGCGTAGCAAACTAGCAAAATTCAGATGACCAAAGAGTGCATGCCAAAGCTTTGCATCTGACATAGCCTGAGAATCATTTACTGCACATGCCAAATCATTTACAGATCTTTCATAGTCTATGTGATTATACAGCCCACGACATAAAATGCCAGAAGCAATAATCACATCGCCATTTGACAGATCATGAACTGTACACTTGTCATCAACAAATTTCACAACCAAGCATTTCTTGGCTAATGCAGAAACTAATAACAGGTTCTTCTTGATCCCTGGCACAAATAAAGCATATGAAAAAGTGAAAGAACTACCATCAGCAGTAGTCAAAATGATCTTACCAACTCCCATAACAGGATAAGAGGAGTTGTTGGTGCATGTAACAGTATTTCCTGTAGGGGCAGACTCGAGTGAAGAGAAGAAACTGCACTGCGAGGTAATATGTTTGGTCGCCCCACTATCAAAGTACCAAACATCTGAGTCTACTGCAGACATGCATTGCTCATGAGAAGATGGGTAAAAACTGCAAACAGTAGTAAACGCCCATTCTTCTTCCTGCACAAGATTAGCAGACTCCGTTTTTGGTGTAGAGGCTTCTGCAACAACCATTCCAGCCTCTTTCTTCTTTGCCTCTTTTGCAGCCAGTTTTGGACAGTTCTTTATGATATGATCATTCCCTTTACAGTACTTACAAAACAATTTTTGCTTTTATGATTTTTTTCTCATCTTTGTCTTGGTTCTTTGAATGTGCCGCATTTGTAGATTTCTGCTTACGGATTGCCTTTCATCATCAACTGAAGAGTAGAAGCAAAACTCTGATATGAATCAGGAAGACCATTCAGAACGGTCTGCACAAGTGAGCTATCTGGTATAGCCTCATCAGCAAAAATCAAATGTTCCTTCAAGTCTTTGATCTTTGTTAGGAAACTATAACCCTAACAGGTTACTTATCTTTGTACATTTCACTTGGTAATACATTTAGTATTGTATGTTGTGCTGCAAGCTTCTTTTTCTTCCTTGCATTGTTCCCGTGCTTGCGTAGACCTCAAACTCCAACAATGTACACTCTAAGTGCAGAAATAAACAACATTGTGCCAAAATTGAAATAAAGGTTGAACAAAAATATATGAATCAAAATCATTCTCTTTACTTCCATCTCTCTCATCACTCAAATCAATCTCAATGGATCTGATCACTTCATCCTCATCGACAATGAATTTTGGAAGATGTCTATTGAAATTATTCTTGTCTCTGAAGACATCAAAAGATAGTGCAAAAAACTTATACATCCGATTCTCATAGAATCTCTCATAGAATCATATTTCTCATAAAATAAATATCTCATTGAATCATATAATCTCTTTAGGTTCTTCAATTTCATCTTTAATACCTACAAGAAAGCTTCTCAAAACATACTAGTAGCATTTGGAAAAGTTAGAAGAACGATCTTGTTTTTCATCAAAAATTTCTTGGAATGTTAACTTACTATTCTTCTTCTTGAATTTTTTCTAAAGGCTCAAAAGAATTATTCAAATTCGTATGAATCTATCTTATGATTGCACCAACTATTTGTGACACTTGCTCTATCTTCAAGTTCATGATTATGTTGGTTATGGTTTATACTTATAGTGTCATGATTCTCTTGTTCATTAGCCTCATGTTCCTCTTGACTATAAGCTTGATTAAGATTGTACTTAGCTTGAATATTTTTTACCTTTTCATGATAAAAAAATTTCGATTATATACAGTTCCATCATCCTTATCTTTGACTTTAATTAACTTTTCATTCTCTTCTTTATTTGGTTGTAATCGTTCATTCCAAATTTTCTCAAACTTGTGTATCCATGTAATTGTTCAACTTGTTTCACTATTACAGATGGTTCATGCTTTTCACATGAGCACATACTCTCTTGATCACTAAATTAAGTCTTTTTACATCTGTTTGGCATCCATTGCTTCTTTAATCTATTAAATTATTTTGGACTATGTCTTGATTGATTGAAATATTCTTTCATCCCATGTGTTCCTAGATTCAAGCGTAAAGGTGAATGATCATAGTAATGGAAGATATGCCTTTCAATTGCAAGCACTAACTTAGGTCTACATAAATTTTTATAGGCAATGCAATTCCTATACATATGACTAAATTGATCATACCAAAAATATCTAACACGTCAATCTTGACTCTATTTTATCTTCTATGTATTGCTCTACAAGAGATTCTTCTATGGTCATGTAAAAGGTTTTGTTCAATGGAAGCTGTAGACATGCTTTGAACTTGTACTTGATGTTCATGTTTACACTTGAATGTAGCAATTTTTTTGACTTCAATGGATAAAGTAGCCAAGCTTTTTTCAAACTTAAAATTTAATATATAATAGTTCGATCTAAAAACTAAAACTCATTATCTACTCGCACATCTAAGAATTTAATAACTTAAATAATTTGTATCATTGGTTGAATCAATATTGAGATAAATGAATTCAATGATTCCAACTTTGAGTGAAGCTTTGCATCCATAGATGCAACTATTCATGATTTTGTATCATAAATAAGTTCTTCAAAGCAAGGCCCATCTTTATATCTGTATGTGCAAGCAAAGAAAATAGAAGCATAAGTAAAAAACAATACTTGGAATTTATTTTTCTCCACTTGACAAGCCCATAAAAATCCTTAACACCAACCCCAAGTAATCTCCAAGATCCTGTCCAAAGTCACAAAAAGCTTGCATAATCTTAATACAAAAGCACACACACAAACATTCCATTTGACATCGGATTCAAAGATGTGTAGATCCAAACCTACATGTAGCATGATCACAACGTATGTGAATGCCACAAATTAACTATGTGTGGTTATCAAATTTAAGCTTCAAAGATAGGAGGTCGGCACATACTTAGGGCGGGGGAAATTCATGTATAAACATCTTGTTTTCATCTTGTTCTTATGGTAGGAGTACAAACATATTTGGTTGTACCTTATTGAAAGATATGTCTTGAAGCATAGATTTCAACGTTAAAGTTTTCTTATCTTCCATATTACCCTTCGTTTCAATTCCATGTATGAAGGAATCCTAATATTTCTTCTTTCCCATTCCAAAACAATGAGATTCCAAAAACAATATGTTTTCGCAATTAATCGTATTGTTTTGGCTTATTTCATTCACAATTACACAAGTCATAAATATCCCCTTTTAGGTGAACTCATTCTTCTATTGTTTGAACAAGTAAAATAAAATATTTCATTACATAATTCCTCATGCCAGAATCGACTATATTCAAGTATTTAACTGCATTTAATTCCTAATACTACATTCTAAGAAAATTTGAAACATGCACCCATAAATAAAGGTCAATTTCCATGTGTTAGAATATTGATTACAAAGGATATAGACTTACAAAGCATGAGCTTCAAGCTATAAAGCTATGTATGTTATAGTCACTTATCACATTTGTTTCTCTGAACATGTGCACATTTTAATGTCATAATTCTATAATGCATGATGGAATAGGCCAACCAAAGATAAATTAACCTCAAACTTGACAAAAGAGAATTAAACTTTGTGTAGAACTTCAAATCAACTATTAGCAAATCTCTATGACAATACTTGGATAGTATGAACACTCACATCAATAGCATACATCGTTTGCAATCATTGGATATACAAGAATATACTTGTAAATGTGCACATGTTTTAATATGATGGATCTTTAGAATTCATCACAAACTTCCATATGCAACATGAGATAATAGAAAGTGTGTACTCTACTCAAGGAGGTGGGGCAACATTTTCTTCAAAGCTATTATCAATGTTTTACTATGTGCATCCTGACCATCGTTTAATCAAACTCTTTCTTTCTAGCTAGGTGGAATGAGAGAGTATATGTCTTAAACAAAATCAATTCTGCCATGCTAAATGAGACATTGCATTGTTCTCCTCAACTTATAAAGAAAATCTTTGAAAAAGTATATGCTGAAGAACAATCTCATTAGACCTCTATGATATGTGAGAGCTTCTCTTTATAAGCATAAGATCAGAGATCACTAAATTTATCAGCCTCAAAAAAAGAGCATTGCCACCTATTCACAATAAAGCTGAAATAAAGGAAAAGTGGATTAAGGAAAAGATTTCACATGCCAATGGACCATGGATTGAATCTTGTGGGCATTAACTAGCCAAGGAGGAAATTATTGTTTTTTTGTATAAGCTTTATTTAAAAAGTAAACTTGTGGGCATCTTGTGGTGTGGAATTTGAGCAACAATCCCCATATGTGAATTTTGGTAAGGTCAGCAACTATTAATTGCCCTTAGGTCATCCATTCTTAAGACAAAGCAGTCCAAGAGTGGAAGGGAAATGTGATTTACATTCAGTATAATGGCACAATTATCAATATCAATCTGCACACTAATGCATATCAAAATGTGCCACCTCTCCAATGGCATGCAATTCATGATGACGAGGACAAAAACTCTATCAAGAGAAGCAACCCAATTCCACCATCTTGGATACACAAAGGCACTAGTATTTGGTTATGTCAAACAAAAAATAATGAAACAATTCAACCATCAAAAATATCAATACAATCTTGATTACATTCCTTCCTCTAATCTAAGAGAGGATGAATTTGATAGCTTCAGTTGGCCACATATATTAAGATCCATCCAAGTAGAATATCAGCAATAGACAACCACAAAGATATATCATGGTACCTGATGAGGTAAATTTACTAACCCTAATCTGCTCCATTGATCATAGCCAATTTATTTCCATTCATTCTATTTGGAATATAGACAGATAGACAAACATATATATATCCAATTAACAATAGAGCTTTTAGAGCATAGAGTGATTCAACATGCAAAATGGAGGGAGAAAAAGATTTTGAGTTAAATATATTGTTTCCCATTGGCAACCATATAGTGCTTCACAAAATGCTCGACAAAAAACTAAAAGTTTATGCCTTTGGATGCAAATTTTGTGGAGTAGTTTGAAAGAAAGATATTGTCATCTACAAAATAGTGGAACACAATTCATTTAAAGGACTCAATAGCTTTGATATCAGAGATGGAAAAATATTCGATATCAAAGAAGCAAAAATAGTTTTGTTACTACAAGTGACATTCACTTTTTTTCCTTCTCTAACGTGTCTTACGTCCCGTACTAATTCAGTGTAATCAGTATTTTTGCTAAGTTTCTCTCAACATTGGTCTCTATCTTATGTCATATTTCTAGAACTTGTATCTTTATGAACCGTTCATCTTATCACTCTTCCATCAACTATTGATTTTCTCCATCTCTAACAAATAGCAAACTGCAAATCTGCTTTAGTTAAGTGAATTATCTTGACATGGAATACTGGTGATTAGCACATGTAGGAATACACCAGATGTGGATGCTTCAAAGATTATTTTTTCTCTTCACAAAGTAAGATGGAGTATTTATATATCAAATGGCATGCATGACTTTAGAATTGTCATTAGTTATTGTTGAGTGAAAGCATGTGTTATACTTGATCTCCTTGCTTGACCAAGTATAATATGGGTCATGTTTTGAATCCTCGTAAGTTCCCTCTCTTGATCTTTGACTCTCCCTATGTCATGGCCTCTTTATGTATTCATGTCCCCCTCCTTTTAGGATGGTTGTGCGGACCTATGTGTGTACTTGTGATTTTTGCATGTGCACTACCTTTGTGGCAATCGAAACAAAGATACACATTTTTACGTGTTCCTTCTTCTTAGTTTGCTAGCTCTTCTTAATCTCCTTTTCATGGTGCATTAGAACTCTGGTTTGTAATAGTAGAAACTAAATTCATATGGATAATTGTTCACATGATGAAAAAGTACATAAAACTATATATTTATATAGATAAACATTTTTTTATAGGAAGATAGATCTGCTAGTATCTCACACAAAATTTGGGTTTTTTATTAAATAATAAAAGGATGTGTTACAAGTTGAGTCATCCACATGTTATGGGGGAGTATTTTATGGATAGTTTGGGGTACTTTAAATATTGTCCATGTATTTAGCTTTTTTTTTTGAAAAGTTCATGTTGTGATTACCTTGCAACAAAAAAATGTGCTTGGAAATTCCTTGGGCTGATTAGTATACCAAAAGGCAAGCGGAGTTCTACTTGCTCTTGTGATGTTGATGCCTTTTCCATCAATTTTTGGCATTCTCTTGGAAGTTCCATCTTAGATGAAATAATAAAGGTGGGAAAAACGTTGCGAAGCTCCACTTTGGAAGAATTGAGTTGAGTATTTCCATAAACAAAACATAACACAGTGAACAATTTCATACATTTGATTATCTATGTATTGTGAATACAACATGAATAATATGGTCTACATCCATAATCATATACTTCTACGACCATATATACATATACCAAGGATCTAGAAATATATTGGTTGTAATGATTAGGAATATTGATGTAACATAGATGTTCTCAGAATTATAACTTACTATTGTTTTTGCAATTATTTGATTATGGATTAGATTTCATGAATATTGTATATCATATTAATGAAAGGACATTCACTAATAGATATTAATAATGGTTTTGAACGTTTTGTAATGATGAGACTATTTATCTATTATAACAAAAGACTATCCCATGACCAAGGAATTAAGTCATCTACCTTGTAAAAATGGTTCATTATTAACATAAAGTTTGTGCGATTCATTTTCTATTTCTTTGGGGTCTCACCTTCTTTCTCTCAAACCAAATCATATCTTGCAACTACAATTATGTGTTGTAAATTTCACACATCATTTTTTGCATTTGGACGATTATTAAATTCTGTTTGCTACTTTTTCTTGTTTCTTCCAATATTTGGGGATTTTCATTACATTAAATCATCAATCATTATGATAATTGGACAAAAACATGACACATGTATATACAAAAAAATCTGAGTAAAGTGGTGTGATTGTAACAAAGACTTTCACAACTTTGGTGTACAATTTTTCCTTAAACATTCTAGAATTTATGGATCGTGTCATAATAGGGCTATATTATTTTCTATCTTCTCTTTAGGGGTAACTTACCCATCTACTTGTGATTGCAATGTTTGACATGAAGTTAGCATCTCTATGGATCAAATGTTTGATTAAGATAAATTTCAGAAGCACACATGCATTAAGTTAATCAACATGATTCTAGGCCATTTTACTGATCATAATGATGCACTTCTCATGATGATAATATTTTCAAGGTTTTATATTTCTAACATGTGGTTATCTCTATTAAAAAAAGACAAGTAGGCAATACAATATGATTGATTTTATTCATGATTACTGGGCATCCCTTCAAGAAGAGTGGATATGTAGAACATGGTGTGTTAGACCTTATGCACATAGATGTGTGGTGGCCAACCAAAGAGCCCTCTCTTGCAGGTAATAGATACTTTGTAACCTTCATAGATGACTACTCAAGAAAAGTATGGTTGTATCGTATAAAGAAAAAATCAGATGTGTTTGATGTGTTCAAAAGATTCAAGGCACAAGTTGAAAAGAAATTAGATTGCTACATCAAAACCCTAAGCTCAGATGGAGGGGAAGAATACTTCTCCCATGCCTTTTGTGATTTCTAGCAGGACCAAGGGATAAGGAGGAAAATCACTTGCATGTATACTCCCCAACAAAATGGGGTGGTAGAGAGGAAGAATAGGTATATTGCTGAAATTGCTAGGACTCTATGTCAAATGAAATGAATATGCCTTTAACATATTGGGCAGATGTTGTATCTACGGTTGTGTACTTGATGAATAGGTGTCCCACATCAAGGGTACATGACATGACACCTGAGGAGGCATGGAATGGAAGGAAACTAGATCTTTCACACATTAGAATCTTTGGGTGTGTATGCTACACACATGTGCCACAAAAATTGAGAGGTAAGATGGATGCAAGGGCTGAAAGATGTATGTTTATTGGTTATGCTATGGAGCAAAAAGATTAAAGGTGCTACAACCCTAATACAAAGGAGTCAAAGGTATCTGGAGATGTAGTGTTTGATGAACTCAAACCATGGTATGCTTCCAAAGTTCCACTATAGGATGAAGATATTGAAGAGGCAGAGAGGAGATATGAAGCTAGGTTTCACGATAGCTTGGAAATCAGTGGTCCAAGCATACAAAGGAGTTCAAGCATGGATTCAACCTATCAATCAATAAATAAAGGGAAGGCAAGATTGGTAGAGCTTGATGAAGATGGACATGAAATTGAAGGCTTTGAAGATCCTGTGTTAGAATGGGGAGCTATATCAAAAGCGGAGATCAAGGCACCAAGGCAAAGAAGGTTCATTCCACCAAAAGGAGGTCAACAAGGTTAAAACATCAAATCTCAAGGCTTTTTTATGATAGTTATATTGCTATGCATTATGCTTTCACGACTAAGGTTATCAAAGATCATGAACCCTCTACCTATGAAGAGGCCAAAGACCCAAAGAAGTGGCAAGAAGCTATTGAAGAAGAGTACAAAGCCCTTGAAGACAACAACGCATGGAGTCTAGTTCCAAGAAAAGAAGGGATGAAGGTAATTGGCAACAAACGGGTCTATAAAATGAAGAGAAATTATGATGGTTCAATTGCTAGGTACAAAGCAAGGCTTGTGGCAAAAGGATTTGCTCAATCCTATGGGATTGACTATGAAGAAACATTCAGCCCAGTTGCAAAGATGACCACAATTAGGGCAATCATTGGGGTTGCCACATCTAAGAGGTGGCCAATATATCAATTGGATGTAATGAATACTTTTCTTAATGGTGCTTTGCAGGAGACAGTCTATGTGACTCAACCATTAGGGTTTGAGAACCCTAAATGTTCAGATTTTGTTTGTAAACATAGAAAAGCATTATATGGTCTAAAGCAAGATCCTAGGGCATGGAATCAAAGGCTTGTGGAGTATTTGTGCAGGTGTGGATACAAACCAAGTGATGGAGATCCTTCCTTATACCTCAAGAAGGAAGGAGGACTAGTTGTCTATGTATGCATCTATGTGGATGAATTGATTATAACAGGAAGTGATGATGCCAATATCACATGGTTCAAGGCAAAGCTTGAAAATGAATTCAAAATTTCAGATCTTGGAGTTCTTAAATACTTTCTTGGGATTGAAGTTATTTATGTGGAAAATGGCATTTACCTTGCTCAAAGGAAATGCTTGCTAGGTGTACTTTATAAGTATGGTATGAGTGGATGTAAGCCACTCACACAACCTGTGGATCCAAAAACTAAGTTATGTGCAAGTGAAGGACAACCTCTTGAAGATATTTCAGCATATAGAAGCATAATTGGAAGCCTTAATTATGTTACCATCACAAGACTTGACTTGTCTTATGTTGTAGGAGTTCTTTCTCAATTTCTAAATTCACCAACTGATGTTCATATGAATGCAACCAAGAGTGTTCTTAGGTACATCAAGCACACTATCAACTAGGGGTTATACTACCCTTATGGAGATGGATTACAACCTCAATGCTTTAGTGATGCTAATTGGGCTAGTTCAAAGGAGGATAGAAGGAGCACATCTGGCTATGTCTTCATGCTAGGTCAAAGAGTCATTTCATGGATGTCCAAGAAGTGACGTACAATTGCATTATCATCTACTGAGGCTGACCACAGAGCTTTAGCACTTGTTACATGTGAGATCATGTGGCTCAAGAAGCTCTTCAAAGACTTGGATGTGGAGGTCAAAGAGTTCGCTCTATTCGGAGATAACATGTCAAGCATTCATCTAGCAAGCAACCCTATGTTCCATGCAAGAAGCGCATAGAGATGCATTATCACTTCATCAGAGAGAAGGTACTAGCAAAAGAAGTGGACATCAAGTACATCAATACCAAGGATTAGCTAGCAGATATCATGACCAAGTTTATGGATGCAAGCAAGTTGGAGAAGTTCAAGATCAACCTCAACTTGAAGGAGATCAATGGAGACTAACCCTTGAGCTTGACGGGGAGTGTTAAAATTTTTAGCAATCTCAAGTGTGGGAACTCATGGTAAATTGAAGTGCCACATCACTCACACTCTTTGGTAGGATATACAACCACTTTTCCACGAGTTTTCTCAGTTCTTTATCCACCTAATTGATGGAGGGGATCATTTGGAGGGCATTTTTGAGTTCAAATATGCAACTACCTTTTTGAGCATTATACACACACACACACACACACACACACACACACACA
This sequence comes from Ceratopteris richardii, assembly GCA_020310875.1. Lineage (NCBI taxonomy): Eukaryota > Viridiplantae > Streptophyta > Polypodiopsida > Polypodiales > Pteridaceae > Ceratopteris > Ceratopteris richardii. The sequence continues at coordinate 52,928,174 of CM035408.1, forward strand.
CACACACATATATATATATATATATATATATATATATATATATATATATATATATATATATATATATATATATATATATATATATATATATATATATATATATGTGTGTGTGTGTGTGTGTGTGTGTGTGCATACATACATACATACACACACACACACATATATATAAATATATATATATATGTGTATGTGTGTGTGTGTATGTGTGTGTATGTGTGTGTGTATACACACACACACATACACGTATATATATACATACATACATACATACAAACATACATACATATAGAGAAATTATACAACATGCTCAAAGTGTTACGTAAGCCACTACTTACTCACAACATCACATATACAAATGTCAATTTACAATGTGGGAGTCAAAATCTCAACCACTTTATGTAAACAGAAATAGATAGAAGAGTGTTATGTACAAAATTTACAAGAATATTCAGATGTAGGGACAAAAATCTGAATATGTATGAGATGTATGACCTCATAGGTTGTAGAAGAGTGTTTATGAGTGACAAAACGATGAAAGATCAGTTCGAAACTCATATTCAGCAAACCCCTAATCTGATTTTAGGCTATGGAAGACCCTAAATCATATGTGTGTGTGAAAGATCACATACTTACATAATTAGCATAGAATTCTAATATGTTGCTCACAGAAATCCTCATACTTATGTAGAAACACCTTCTCTAACATCTCATCTGATGCATGTAGAATGCATGTACTGATTCTCCTTCCTCCATGTATGCGGAATAAGACTCCTCCAGATATCGATGCCACCGCCTCCATAAGCTCCAAGTAGTACATGTGTGCATAAAGAGAATATGTACCTGAATTGTTAACATAAGATGCAATCTTATGTTAAGCTCCATCCAATGTCTTTGAAGTACTCCATAATCTTTATGTAGAAGACAATCTCCAAATACAACATGTAGATGGATAATCCAAACCACCAATCTTTTTATAAGTAAGTCTTCTCTATAAACAAGAGTGTGAGCACACTCTTCTCCAAGAAGAACTCCATGGATGCTCTTAATAGTCTTCATAAGTTGTTCTGTAGCTGCCCATATGTGCACCATCGCTGCCCCATGTGTGCATCAGCACAATTACCTCCAAGAGTGACCAAGTGTTGGAGTTGGATGATCAAATAAGTGACCATATGCCTGTTTATATAGGCCTTCAAACGTCTTGCAAAAAATCTTAAAAATAAATCTGAATTTGTTGCCAAAAGCTGAGATCGCTGTTTTAGTTAAAAACTATTACAAATTTTTAATAATCCTTGCTTTATTTTTAGCCATCGTTAAAACTATCTTTTCATAAGCTTTTTTACTTATTAATTTTTCTCAACTTAAATTAGGGTTTTCTCCCACATCTACTATCTGATGACTGAATGTCCTATACCATTAGAAAGCTCTCATCAAGTACCAAAAGTAGGATTTCTGCCCTAATAGGATTTTGGACTGATGTGATATTGATTTCCAACAATCCCCCCTTCAATGTCATATTGGTACAAACTGAACTGGATATGCAACTTCATTCATCTGCAAACTGACATAAGCTTCAATCTTGTCCTCTAAAATTGACCTTCAAACTTTATCTTCAAAAGTCTTCTTCAAAATTGAATTTGTTCTTCAAACTTCAAAATATCTGAATTTGCTGAATATGAACCATAATACCTGAGAAAATATGCAAACTAGATATCCAATAGTGTTAGCATACATCAAGCAATCACTGCTTGACAACATATGTAGCATGACATGAATCTGAATTTGTTGTCTCTTGTCTTCTTAAGCATACACTAGGATTCACATATTTGCATTTACCTTAAGAAAAGTTTCTCAACGTACTTCTCTTGTGTCATGTAGATACACTAAACAAAATAAAAAACGGAATTCATCCTAGGACTTGTGATTGACAACTTACAACTTAGTGTATTATGAACACTAGCTGGTTCATCTCTAACTATACTCAAATCTCATGAGTCTCACCAAAATTTCATTTCTTTGATGTCATCTTGTCTTCATCCTTGTTCTATCTATAAGTCTTTCATACCTCTTTCCTTTGAAGTCTGGTATAATCATATATGTGCCCACCTCATAAGTAGCATACCTCTCTGAAATATCAAGCTTCTCTGTAATAGAACTGTGGAAATTTCTCTCGAATAGGAACACCTAACAGGAACTTTCTCCAGACATTCTCCTTCTTCCTTCTTCAAAAGCTGGAACATAAAGAGAAACTGACAAAGAAAATATAGGAATACCTGTAGGTCTAACTTTGCATTCTTTCACATATGGCTGAAAATAAGTCTTCATGTTTCACCACCCCCCTGGATGATTTAACACTAGTATCCAGAATTCTTCAAAGTATATCAAACTTTATGAAATCTGGAACGTCTTCCTTCTTTCAATAAATCTGATCTTGAGTGATTTAGTATTGCTACCATATCATCAATACCTGTGTCTAAAACAAAATATTTGAACCCTTTTTTATTAGCGGTGCACATGCTAATAGCTTTCCTTCGCATTCCTCAACTTCCCATATTATAAAATAAGGTTAGCTGATCCTATCATAACAAAACCTTTACTAAAAGCACTTTTAGGATCCATAATCTTCTCCGACATAACAAGTATCTTCTTCTATTTCTCTACAACACTAATCTAATAGAATCTGAATCTTTGACTTACTTCCAATGCTAAGAACTTTACAAACAAAGGATAGACATCTGACTCAAAAATAGTCAAGATCTTCAAGATCTCTCCAACAAAATACCTATGTAGAATTTGCTCTCATCAAACCTTCATGACCGAATGTTTGATTTGTACCCTGAATGACTCTAAGTGTCCATGCTTCTTACATAAAGTTGTAAAACTTTTCTTCAATTAAATCCTTCCCAAGAATCAGAAGTGGACAAACTCTCAACTTGAGAACTCCAAAAGCTGCAAGTTGATACTTCATATCTTCATATTCTTCCCGAGTGAAATGTGATAGTATCTGCTTGACTTTCTTTTGGCTAACTCCACTTTTCAATCAAGTAATAGGATTTGATGGAACACTTTTTTGAATACAAGCATGTATCCAAAAGTCAAGACAAACATAGAAAGTAGATTCTCCATCTGACTGGTACATAAAAAAATTTTGAATTTTTTTGGAAATACTGAATTTTTTGAATTTTCTTAAAATATTGAATTTTCTAAAAATAATGAATTTTTTGAATTTCATCCTGAAAAAAAACTCTGAATTTTTTGAGTATATTGCATATACTGAATATGAGGTAACTTTTCCAAACAGAAAACCTCACTCTAAGTCTCCAACATCAGTTACAGATGCTCTTTTACCTCAAGAGTTAGGTAAAGAAGAAACATACTTCTTTGCGACTTGTCATATACCAAGTAGCTCTAAATTGACACTTCAAGAATTCTTTGAGGGAACATATAAGCTGCGTGCTCAAAAATCTTTAACTTATACATAACTCATACACATATGAGTCAAAACATATAAGATATCTTAGATATCTGCTGCTTTTCTTTCTCTCAATGTAATTCTTTGTCAAAACCTTCTAAAACATGACCAAGTATAATGCCAAAACAAGAAACTGCTTCTTCTTTAAACAATCTTCTTCACACAAGATGTTCTCGTAGACTTGTCTTTGGATGTAGAGGATAAAAAGTAGCAAAAGTATATGGAAAATATAAGACCAAAAAGGAAGTCTTACTTGTTGATATATTTAGGTAGTGATGTGTGTGAACACTCTAGGACCGTCAGGGTACTTTTTTCCCTCTTTAGGAGGTTTTTTTCCCCCGGCTTGCATATACGCCTATTGCCCTAATGGGCTACTTATCTTTGTACATTCTCTAGTAATACATTCAATATTGTGTGTTGAACTCCAAGCTTCTTCTTCTTCCTTGTGTTGTTCGCGTGCTTCCGCAGACGTCTAACTCCAACAATTGGTATCAGAGCAGGTCGTCGCTTCATCTAGGGCATCGTCTACACCTCTCCAGTTGCAGTCTCAGATTCGCACAAAATTTGGTGGGCATAGTCAGGGTGTTTTCGAGATCAAAACAGCTTCGTTATGTGGTGCCGAACGATCTTAGCTCATTTAGACCTCCAAACACACTATCGCAGTGCTTGTGTAGGCTATTTTGTCTTTTTGTGCCAAAGGTATATACCAATTTTGGTTCGCAAGTATATGCGTCTCGTAGTCTGCTACAAGTTTAGCAAAACTCGTCTAGGCAGTTCCATTCAACTTTTTGAGATACAGTCAATTTTCTGCATCAAGGTATTTTAGTCACTCGCCATGGCTGAAAGCAGTGATGTATTTCGCATGTTGGTTGTTGAGGATAAGCTGGATGGTACCAACTACCCGTTGTGGGCTTATATGATGCGACATGTATTGGTTGCAAAAGGACTGTGGAACATTGTGTAGGGTATTTGAAAAACGTCCTATCATACCTGCAACTTTAAAACTACAGGTACTGAAGCTGATGTAGAAGGTATCGAAGATTATGATATTCTGGATATTCCTGTTTGTGCTACGGTTTCTACTGCACCTACTACAGAGCAAATCCGTTGGGATGGCAGAGATGCCCAGGCACATGCATTGATAGCTTTGTCTGTCAAACGTGTCATTATTTCTCACATTCGCTCTTGCAGAACAGCTAAGGATGCTTGGGACACACTTACCATATTGTATCAAGCTAGGAATGAGGCTCGTGTTGCTTACCTCCGAAAACAGTTGGAGAGTGAGCACATGAATGAAGGTGATTCTATGAACAATTTTCTAACGAAGATCAGAGACTTGAAGGAACAATTGATTTTTGCTAATGAGGTTATACCAGATAGCTCACTTGTGCAGACCGTTCTGAATTGTCTTCCTGATTCATGTCAGAGTTTTGCTTCTACTCTTCGATTGATGATGAAAGGAAATCTGAATGCCTTGTCATTTGAGGAGTTAGTCTTTGTTCTGTTGCAGGAAGATCAGTCTAGACAGAACAAGTTTATTATGCATGTTGCAGATCAAGCTTTCTTGGCTAGTCAAAAGGGCAAAGGAAAATGGAGCTCTTCAACTAGTAAACGAAAATTTGCTAATTTTGCACAATCGAAGAGGAAAGACAAAGATAAAAAGAAATCAAAAAAGCAGAAATTGTTTTGTAAGTACTCTAACGGAAATGATTATATCATAAAGAACTATTTAAAACTGGCTGCTAAAGAGGCAAAGAAAATAGAGGCTCGAATAGTTGTTGCAGAGGCCTCTACACCAAAAACAGAGTCTGCTAATCTTGTGCAGGAAGAAGAATTGGCGTTTACTACTGTTTACAATTTTGACCCATCTTCTCATGAGCAGTGCATGTCTGCAATAGACTCAGATATTTGGTACTTTGACAATGGGACGACCACACATATTACCTCGCAGCGCAGTTTCTTCTCTTCACTCGAGCCTGCCCCTACAGGGAATAGTGTTACATGCGCCAACAACTCCTCTTATCGTGTTATGGGAGATGGCAAGATCATTTTGACTACTACTAATGGTAGTTCTTTCACTTTGTCAGATGCTTTGTTTGTGCCAGGGATCAAGAAAAATCGGTTATCAATTTCTGCATTAGCCAAGATTGGCGTGGTTGTGAAATTTGTTGATGACAGATGTACAGTTCATGATCTGTCAAATGGCGATGTGATTATTGCTTCTGGCATTTTATGTCGTGGGCTGTATAAGCTCATAGACTATAAAAGATATGTAAATCATTCGGCATGTGCAATACATGATTCTCAGGCTATATCAGATGCAAAGCTTTGGCATGCACGCTTTGGTCATCTGAATTTTGCTAGTTTGCTATGCCTCCAGAAATCTGAAATGGTGTCCTCTTTGCTCAAACTTGAGGCACCCGGAAAACATGTTTATGAAGGCTGTATTTTGGGCAAAATGCAGCATTCTTCCTTTCCAAAAGATGGTTCAGTTTGTGCTACTCAAAAATTGCAGCTTGTACATAGTGATGTATATGGTCCTATGCAGACACCTTCTTTTGGAAATTATCTTTACTTCGTGACTTTCATCGATGATTTTTCCAAGCATGCATGGGTATATTCATTGAAGGCAAAGTCCGAAGAGTTCATGTGCTTCAAATAGTTTTTGGTTTTGGCCGAAAATATGTCAGCATGCAAAATGGACACCCTCCGTTCTGATCGAGGGGAGGAATATATGTCTTTTGATTCTAATGCATTTCTAGCTGAACCTCGCATAAAACACTAGTGTACAGTGTCGTATACACCTCAACAGAATGGAGTTGCTCAACAAAAGAACATGTCACTCATGGAGATGGCGAGGTGTATAGTCAAGAGTCAGGCTTTACCACATAGTTTTCTGGCTTAAGATTGTCATGTGTGCAGCATATGTACTTAACAGGTGTCCCACTAAAGCGTTGCAGTCTATCACTCCATATGAGGCTTAGTATGATCGCAAGCCATCTGTTGCTCATCTGCTCATCTACATGTTTTTTATTGTTTGGCATATGCATTAGTGCCTAAACAACATCGCAGAAAATTAGATGATCAACCAGTAAAATGTATTTTTGTTGGGTACACTTTTGAAAGTAAAGGCTATCATCTGTATCATCCACATACTAAATGCATTCTGGTTAGCCGTGATGTTGTTTTTGTGGAAGATGCTATTCAACCATTGCTTTCATGTACCAAGGAGACATCTGTTAGCTCCAAAGACATGTATGATACTTTGCTACCTCTTTTTACATGTGGACAATGTAGTGCTCGTCCTAATGATGCAACTTCTCAGTCTTTGCAGGCTTCATGTGATAATGCAGATCATCCCATTTCTGATGCAGATTTACATGATGCACTTGTTGATGAGAAAGCTGATATTGAGGAGGCAAAAACTATGCCAAAATGGCTAATGCCGACTTTGCATGACAACAAATTAGATGCACCTCTGTTATATTGTACTCGTTCAGGCTCTCATAGTGCCTCTCTTGCATCAGATTTCTATGCTATGGTTGCATCTAGTCCCTGTTATGAGACTGAGCCTGTTTCGTTTGATGAAGCACAAAGTTCTGAACATTGGATGGCTGCAATGCAATCTGAATATGATGCTATCATGAAAAATGGTACCTGGTCTTTATGTGACTTGCCTCATGGCAAGAAGGCTATAGGCACTAAGTGGGTATACAAGCTGAAGCGTAAGCCTGATGGAACAGTTGACAGGTATAAGGCTAGGCTTGTTGCAAAGGGTTATGCGCAGGAAAGAGGCATTGATTTTGATGAGACCTTTGCACCTACATGCTGTATGACTACTGTTCAGAGCATCTGTGCACTTGCAACCCATCATGGTTGGAATGTACATCAGTTGGACATTAAAACAGCATTTCTGAATGGCGACTTGGGTGAAGAAGTATGTTTTTCAGCCCCGTGGCTTTATGTAGAAAGGGCATGAAAACCAGGTGTGCAAGTTAAAGAAGGCATTATATGGTTTAAAGCAAGCACCATGTGCTTGGTATGAGAAGATACATGCCTACCTGATTGCAGATGGTTTTGAGAACAGTCCAATTGAAAGCACCTTAGATGTAAAGTACTTCTGACCATTGTGGTTTATGTTGATGTCATGCTGCTCACTGGTCCTCATGAGAGGCTTATTGTTGATTTTAAAGCTGATTTGCATGCCTCATTTGAGATGTTTTATTTGGAGCATTCGCATCACTATTTGGGCATTCAGTTTATGCACCTTGATGGTGGAATGGCTTTGTGTCAAACGAAATACATTGACACATTATTGTAGCGTTTTGGCCTTGAAGACTGTAAACCTATTACCACTCCTATGGAGACAGGTTTACGATTGAGACTTCATGATGTTGGAGATTCATTTGATGTTGCTCTCTATCAACAGGCTATTGTATGCCTGATTTACTTATGCATTACTCGGCCATATAGTCAGTTTGTTGTCTCACAAATGAGCAGGTTCATGCATTGCCCAGGAGTCGAGCATTGACAGGTGATTAAGCGCATCTTCCGCTACTTGAGTGGTACTCGACTAGTTGGGTTGTTTTATCCCAAGGGGGGATCACTACTGCCAGATTTGCATGCTTTTTCTGACTGTGATTGGGCTGGTTGCTATGACACTCGTATGTCCACTATAGGCTTTTGTTTCATGCTTGGTAGCTCATGTATATCTTGGTTGAGCAAGAAGTAGCCTACTGTGGCAACTTCCAGTTGTGAGGCTAAGTATAGGGAAGCAAAGCTTTCACAGCGACTGTTGAGTGTGTATGGCTCAGACGCCTTATGGCTGATTTGGGTGTTGGTCAGTCTTCTACCACCACCATCTTCACTCATATTCAAAGCGCATTGGCAGTTGCGAGGATCCATGTGTTCCATGCTCACACTACGCACATTGAGGTGCATTATCATTATGTCAGGGAGAGGTTCTCGGCTTGGGAGATCAACTTAGCATATGTGCCCACACAGGAGAACATTGTAGACCTTTTCACGAAGGCCCAAGGGGGAAGTTTGAAGCTTTCCGGAAAGCTTTGGGCTTACTTCCTTTTATGGAGTGATTTCCACATAGCTTGGCACTTCCTTATACATGAGTGCAAGCTACTTCTTCACCGCATCACTCCGAGGGGGGATTTGTTGATATATTTAGGTAGTGATGTGTGTGAACACTCTAGGACCATCGGGGCACGTTTTTCCCTCTTTAGGAGGTTTTTTTCCCCCGGCTTGTATATATGCCTATTGCCCTAATGGGCTACTTATCTTTGTACATTCTCTAGTAATACATTCAGTATTGTGTGTTGATCTCCAAGCTTCTTCTTCTTCCTTGTGTGATTCGCGTGCTTCCGCAGATGTCTAACTCCAACATTACTTTCCCTTTGGAATTGTCGGATTTTCTTCTTCTGCATCTTTCTTCCACCTAATGATGTCAACATCTTCAAACTTCTCTTCCATTGTTCTCTTCATCTTGAAGTAGCAATCATTCTTAAATTCTTCAAATGAATTTTTCTCTTCCTCTAGTGCTAAGAGTAAGAGACAAAACAAACATGGTACATAAATGGAAGTGAACATAGAAGATAAAACATGCTTCTATCATCTCCTCATATGCTGAATCAACACCCTGCTTCAAATTTGACTGATATGATTGAATTCACCAACCTTTTCCTTGAGTTGGCTGAATGTTGAATTACTCTCTAGGTACAGAATTTGATCAAAAACTTCCAACCTTGAGTTGGCTGAAAACAAAACTGATCTAATCTCCAAATTTATCTTCTTAGATGAGTGTTTAAAAGCACTTCTTGAATCCTTCAAATCTCTTCATAACTGCTATATGACTTGCAAATAGCAATCTACTAATACTTGTGATCTGATGTTGATCTGGTTTCCTCATCTTCTCCAAACCATTGTTTTTCCTTGAATTTGAAGTAGCCTTCTCTTCATTAAGTCTTGGTCTTCATGCAATACTTTTGTAAATAATTTTTATACTTCCAAAAGTATTTGGTTGCTAACAGATCATCAACTTCATACTCCACACTGATAAATAAACATGTGATCGAATTGTCTAATTCTCAAATCTCTACTCATCTAGATTAAGTGTGTATGTCATATGTCAAATGTTAGAAGATGCTCTGAAACGATATATTGGTAGTCTAGGAGCTCTGATACCAAATGTTGGAAATAAGGTAGACCCATAACTAATTCCACAGGTCCCACAGGTTTTCATGATCTACAACACAGATTCTAGTATCTTCCAATATTGACAAACATGAACATACAATACTTAATCATACAATGATGAGACAAAGATAGAGAGAGATTAGACATGTTCAAAGTGTTACGTAAGCCACTCCTTAGACCATCATATATACAAATGTCAATTTACAATGTGGGAGTCAAAATCTCAACCACTCTATGTAAACAAAAATAGATGGAGAGTGTACATACAGAATTTACAAGAATATTCAGATGTAGGGACAGAAATCTGAATATGTATGAGATGTATGGCCTGATAGGTTATAGAAGAGTGTTTATAAGTAACAGAAAGAGGAAAAGATCAGTTTGAAACTGATATTCTATGGAAGACCCTAAATCAGATGTGTGTGAAAGATAACATACTTACAGAATTAACATAGAATGCTGACATGTTGCTAACAGAAATCCTCATACTCATGTAGAAACACCTCTAACATCTCATCTGATGCATGTAGCATGCATGTACTGATTCTCCTTTATGGATGCCACTGTCTAGATGTATGCCAAATAGGACTCTTCCAGATATGGATGCCACCGCCTCCATAAGCTCCAAGTAGTACCTCTGTGCATAAAGAGAATATGTACCTGAATTGTTAGCATAAGATGCAATCTTATGTTAAGCTCCATCCAATGTCTTTGAAGTACTCCATAATCTTTATGTAGAAGATAATCTCCAAACACATGTAGATGGATGATCCAAACCACCAATCTGCTGATAAGTAAGTCTTCTCCATAAACAAGAGTGTGAGCACACT
>CM035408.1:52941179-52948679 GCA_020310875.1 Ceratopteris richardii
TGTCCATCCAGGCAATTTGTGCGCGGGTTCCGCCGCGCTTATGTAAAATTAGCCTTACTCGTTTTATGCGCCGGAAATCTTCATTAAGTTGAATATGACACCGTGTTGACTCGTAATGATCGTGACAAATATGCCGTGGTGAACATGCGGTTTGATTGGGGGTGAGGCACAATGAAACCCTTTTACGGAGTTGAACATGGTAGAAGAAACGAGACTTGAAGATCCAACATGGGTTACCTGATATTGGTTTGATTGGCACGACAGTCGTCTCGAGTTGCATAGTTGACTCTCTTTGAATTTTGCGCAGTGCAGGACCAGATACACTCGATTCTGGAAACTGTTGCTGCAATAACTGTAGTAGAACTGAAATGAAAGGACCCGCACCACAAAAAGAAAACGGAAGAGAAAACAAACTACACTATGTAGAACTTTAGAGCTCTGATAACGTTGAAGCAGATGTGCGGCAAGGGACTGATTGGCTATGGCCAACCTTATGCAGACAAGAACAGAATACACGCAAACAGAGGAGTAACGCGTACATGAATGAAAGGCCGCGTTAACCAAAGGTCGAAAGCAGCATGTACACATAGACGAAACAAACATTAGTGTGTCTGCATTCCTCCATGAGAGAAGATGTAATATACAGAGACTGAGGGACTTCTAGCCAACAAGTGGGAATATATGGTATAGACCATATGATTGCCCACATGGTTCATATGTGAAAAGCTTGAAACACGCACGCGCGCGCGCACACACAAAATCAAGCACATAGGCAGACACATGGTCAAGCAAACGTGTACACATTCATCTACACAGGCATGCACAACCTCATGCAAACAGACCCACACATACGCAACATGCACCCTCCAGTGGATTCAATGCGGAACCACTCACTAACATGAACAAATTATAACGAAGAAATCGGATGAGTCGATCAATCTAAATGGCTAGTTCGTACAATAGACCTGAGCTGTAAAATTAGAAAACGGAGATTTTCCGGGCATGTAGCAAAATTACCATTAGATTCTCTGTGAATCAAGTGATACTTATATACTAATGTAAAGTTAGAGACTAGTGAAGGACTCCATTACAATTTTGTTGGCACATCCCAATCTTCTCTTTACATCCAACCTTGACAGTTTTGTGATATAATCGACCAAGACAACCCGGCGGTTGAGAAATCTACACAATAAACACGCATATATCACAAGGAGCACATATGCATGCTGCAGCCACAATCATAGATCTCCACCTGCCCCAACGTGCATGTTTTGTATTTGGACTTGTAAGATTGACCAAGTAATACTTGCGATTCAGATTAAGAACATATGGAATTATGTTAAGAAAATTATGGCGGATAAGAAGGGTGAATCTCTAGACTCGAATATGAAAACATCATGCTCATGAATTTCGATTATTATTAGATTTTACATGAACAAAATGAAATTTTGAACAACGATGAGTATCCAAACTTTGAATCACTATCCATGACTGATGGTGGATGATAATCTTGTCATCAGGAAAATTAAATACCATTTTAAATATCAGAAAATACCGATGTGTTCCCAACGTTCAAAAACTCTTCTGCAGATGCTCTGAAACAACTGCATTACGGGTGGTAATTGCAGACAAAAAGATGTACATTCTCTTTCCACATAACCCTCGAGTTAAACAAGAGCAAAGGATATGCCTGTGAATATCAAAACTTCGAAGACTGGACAGTATGAAGTACTTGTCATGCATGAGCGCATGTGTGCACACTGTGCAATTCAGTATAGAAAATTTTACTGAATCTGTCCAAACTGCAAATAATTAGTCTTATCAGGCTGCACAAGAAAAACAGAAGAAAAATGATTAGCATCCCTCAGTACTCTGAGAAAACATAGCATTATACACTCCATTTGCTGGCTTGTGTTCCATAAACTTTCATACTCAGATGTGAAACCATTTACAAACGAAGAGATAAAATACTCAACACTTTTGGGGCCATTATCATTAAACGTCCTTGACCATACTCTCAACTCTTCCGACCTCATCAGATAATTACACGACGACTTACGTGGCCAAATGATCAAAATTTTATAGCTAAGCACATTAAACTAAGGGAGAGAATTAAACCATGATGTTAACTCTGACTAGCTTCTCATAGTAGAGGCTTGCCAAAGTCAACATTCCTGATTCATGAAACCTTTCCCACATCTAAATCAAAATAGACGAGAAGAAGTATGCTATATTGAATGAACTTCCATCTCTTGGCATTGCTATAGTGAGAAGAATTTACTTGTGTTCTTGGTAGCTGCACAACCAAAGGATCCAAGTTTAACCCATTGCTTCTTTCTCAAGTTGAAAATAACTTCCTGGAGTAATCATGAGTTGATGTACCCGTTAAAATCAGTTCCTGCAACAACTTTTTGGCACTCTCTGTTTGTTCCGGAGTGCCAGATATCTTGACAACACCTTCTGATGCTCCAGATCTCACATCAAGTAGATCAACTTTTGCACTAGAAATCTAAAAACATGAGGAAGATGTCACTTAAACAATAATTACTTGACGCATAGATCTTGCTCTATTATTGCAACAAGAACAAGAATCTGACCTGACGAATTCGAACAATTCTGCTTCCTCCATCTCCAATGATTGCTGAGATTGCATGTGCAGGAATAACAACTTCAATTGTAGTTCTAGTAACCAGAGCACCTGTTAACCTGGAACCCATTCTGTATATCTGCTGTCAATGCAGCATAGAAGAAGTAAAATGAATATAGGATGACGCAATAAGTTGAGATATGCACCTGAGATCTGAGCCCTGTTGCATCACCTTGGTTTCCAAATCCCTCAAACTGCCTCCTCGAAGCACATCCTACAAAATGCATATAACCTCTCAATCTCCATAATCTCAATTTTCAGGTGACACAAGAATTAGAGTACTCTTCATCTATTTTGTGCTGCCATAGCAGCAGCCAAGAAGGAAAAAGTGGGGTAAAACAAGGCCCAGGAAATAAATGAGGGAAAAAGGAAAAATACATTCACAACATGTGCACATTAAAGCAAAGTATATATTTAAGAAATCAGAAGCTTCTTTAAGCCCTCGAGCATCATAATCTTGTAGTTCTTGTCAGAACCCCCCATAGTAACCTGGTTGTTCAATGTGTTTAGCAATGTTATTGCAACACAATAGACAAGACATTAGCAACAAGGGAAGTTGGCGAGACCCCCATTACAAACTGCATGCTTTTCGCTTTTCATTTGCTTTCATGACTTTCAGATCCTAAGACACGATTTATGGTTCAGCACAATTCAAATGGATATTGCACATGCAATCAGTTATCATTAGAACTCAACATCACTATTCACCACTTGCAATTTATGACCCATTGGAATCTCATTTCTCAATTTAATATCAATCAACGATGACTCAATGACAAAGTCACCAAAACATAAATGTAAAAATCATCAATTATAGTATATTACATAGATCAATCATCAATCGTCATAGACCAATCACCTTTTTACCATGATATCAACATCAAGTGAATCAATGATAAATGTCTCTCATGAACCTGATAGAATATATGTCATTGGGGCTACTTTCCACTAAGGACCCCACTCATAGGTTAAATAAATTGGTCTTGGAAATGGTCATAAATTTGGATCGTTTCTGATAAATGGTAAAAATATGGTCAAAACCTATTGTTACATATCATGATAGTACTCTTCAAGAGCTACCCAATGATATACAACATTTTGGGTGTTTAACATCTTTGTGTGCATCAAATGTCAAACCCTAATTCATAACCTTGTGTGAAAAGCAATTAAGACACATTAATCCAATGATATATAATAGAACACATGGCAAGCTAAAAATAACCAAGAAAAGCCTCAAAAACAAGGTTCCATAAAGACAAGCTCAAATTCGAAAAGCTGAGAATTCCTCATTTTTTTTGGCACTCAGCTATGTATAGAGAGTTTGCATCTACAACTTGGTGGTCTTGGAGGAAGACTTATGTGAGCAAGGAGGGATTTTATCTCTACATTTAGAAACTTATCCCAAAAAATAAAGAATAAGTGACTTAGCCTTTATAAATAGGCCTATACACATGTATACACTATAAAGGGGTCATTTAGGGCTTTACCCCAACAACCTCCCACTTAAAGGCATAAATGACGCCTTTAAGCTAAGTGACTCTCACCATCTGTATGCATAACTGATGTTGTGATTTGGGTAAGCATTTAGTGAGAACATCTGTAAGGTTCTATGATGTATGGACCTTAACTAATGTGATAAGGCCATCCTCAAGCACTTCCCAAATGATGCACATCAATATGTTTGGTGCATGCATGGAACATGGCATTCTTTGCCAAACATATGGCACTCTCGCTATCACAACCAAGTATAGGTGCAATGTCAAGCAAACCAAACTCATTGCAAAGACGTGCTAACCATATTGCTTCCTTGAAAGCATCAGTGGCTGAAATATGGCACTCCAAGAGGCTTAGCATCAGCCACATTAAATCTGTCCAGCACTTTTTCAATGTACTTTTCTTGGGATACATGCAAAGTATGCTGCTGCCTATCCCTTTTTATTTGCATACCAAGAATATGCTCAGCTTCCCCAAGGTCTTTCATTGAGAATGCAGAGTTCAGCTGCTGTTTTAGAGCATTCAGTGTGCTCTTTTTCTTCCCAGCTAGCAGCATATCATCTACATACAGTACAAGCATAATTGGGATGCCATCTTCATCCTTTTTAGTGTACAAACAGTGATCTGCATGACTTCTTTCAAACCCATTTTTGAGCATAAATGCATCAAACTTCTTTCAAACCCATATAAGCTCCTTTTCAGTTAACATACCAGATGCTCTTTTCCAGGAATGGCATATCCTTCTGGCTGTTTCATGTACAGCTCTTCGTCTAAATCACCATGCAAAAAGGCTGTTTTAACATCCATTTGGAATAGTTCCAAATCCAAGGCAGCTGTGAGAGCAAACAACACATGTAATGTGGTCATTTTAACCACTGGAGAGAACACTTCTTGGAAATCAATGCCCTCTTTTTGGGCATATCCCTTAGCAACCAGCCTTGCCTTATACTTGGGTTTCCCATCAACAGTTCTGATTTTGTATACCCACTTGTTGGGAATGGCCTTCCTCCATTTGGGCAACTCAACCAAATCCCAAGTATCATTTGCATGCAAGGCCTTTATCTCTTCCTGCATGGCTAACTCCCACTTCTTCTTGTGCTGCATATGCCCTTCACGAACCTCTTCTTGCTCTCCGACATCATTTGGCTCAATAACCACTGGATTATCTATATGTTCAGCCATATGTGGTGCATCGGGTCTGAAATGGACCTAACATGTGAATGGTCTTGCTGAAATGTGACCTTTTTATAGTCATGTTTCGAGGCAACATTATTTTGTAGAAGCCTTGCCTCATTAAAAACATCATCCCGGGTGCGTATGACCCTCTTGAACTGAGGTAACCGTATCCTATAACCCATTTCGCCTTCTTCACCATATCCCATAAAGAGGCCTTTAATGGATTTAGCATCAAGCTTTACTCCTCAACTCAGGTCTTATATGTACAAAAGCTTCATAGCCAAAGACGCGTAAGTGATCATATGAAGCAGGTTTGCAGACCAAACCTCTTCAGGGATGTCACCTTTCAGGGACATGTGAGGGGATCGATTGCATATATGTACTGCAGTTTTAAGAGCCTCTCCCCAAAAAACATGAGGAAGATTAGTTGTGGACAGCATGCATCTCACCCTCTCACAAAGAGTCCGATTATACCTTTCAGCCACACCATTAGAAGAGGGGTTGTATGGACAAGTAAGCTCCCTCTTTATGCCCAAATTTTCACAGAAAAAATTTGAAGTCAACTCTTGTGAACTCATCCCCACTATCCGTACATAAGCATTTCAGCTTTTTACCTATTTGGGTAGTCACAAATGCATGAAATCTTTTAAACGCAGCAAACGCTTCATCTTTTGATTTGAGGCACCCAAATTTTCTTAGAAAAATTATCAACAAAAGAAATAAAGTATAAAGCATCCCCCATAGATTTGGTGGGCATCCTACATACATCAGAATGGACAAGATCTAATATACAAGACTTACGAGACACACCAGAGTAATAGGAACTTTTCACTTGCTTTCCATATTGACAATCATCACAAAAGTCTAGCTTGGTGCCTTTAACATCAAGCTTCTTTAAGTTACAAAGTTTGGATAGACCTTTTTGGCTCATATGGCCAAGTCTTTTATGCCACAATTCCATATGAGAATTAATCTCAGCCAATGCAATGAATTTGCCAAACAAGGCCTTTCCATGCAAGCAATACAAAGTTCCCCTTTTTGTGCCTTTTACAATCAGCCGTTACCCTTTGGTCATCTTCCATGAGCCTCTTTCAAATAAAACACTGTAACCATGCATATCCATATGCCCAACAGAGAGCAAACTCTTCTTGAATCCTAGTACATATCTCACATTATGAAGGACCAGCTCATTTGTGCCATCTCATTTGTGCCATCCGTTGAAAGATGCACAGTGCCAATACCTTCAATGGGACATGCATGATTATTCCCTAGGTATACATGGCCATGGCTGCCCACATCAAAAGCAACAAAACACTCCTTGACAAGAGTCACATGAAACGAAGCACCAAAATCAACAATCCATGTCTGGGATAATGCATCATTTACAATCAATAAAGCATCAATCAGACCACTTTCAATGATCCACATGTCCTGTACATGAACATCACAAGAGGCATCATGTGTATGGCATCATGGGCTTATATAGTAGCACATAGAATATCTTCCATATCTGAAAGCTTCTCAATAACAACACTAGAGGCCACATTGGCCTTCTCCTTTTCTTTCTGGCAGTCCTGTCCATCTGTTTTGTCTTCCTTCTTGTCCTTTCTTTTGTCTCCAGCATTCTTCTTCCTCTCAAGCTCTGCCTTATAGAATCGGAAGTCGGGTTTCTTATGCCTTTCCTACCACTCTGATAACATGTCACATCAATACCCTGCTTCTTGATCGAGCTTCCCCTTGCTTTGCTTTTGCTCTTACTCATCTGTGAATAAGAGCCCTTCTTCTCTAATCTGCCTCTGACCATGTTTGCAGAAGTGCCTCCTTCACCACTTGCTTTTCTCCTGATTTCTTCATTCAATATAGAACCCCTCACACCATCAAAAGTAAGATTGGGGTTGTTTGATAATGAGACCACAAAGGTCTCCCAAGAATCAGGAAGTGTCATAAGCAGAAAAATAGCTTTCAGCTTATCATCAAAGGGAGGCATCTTTGAGTCCTGCAACTATGAGAGAGTACCTGTAAAATGAGACTAAGTGTTCTGCAACGCTCTTGGACTCATCCAAATGCATGTCAACTAATTTCCTCATCAGGTGTGCCTGATTAACAGGTGTGGTGTTCTCATAGGTGGCCTTAAGCTTGACCCACAACTCTGAAGCTGTAGTAATGCCCTTGAGGTCTACAAG
>CM035408.1:52973679-52993679 GCA_020310875.1 Ceratopteris richardii
CTGCTTTTTTTTTTTTTTTTGTGTGTGTGTGTGTGTGTGTGTGCGCGCGCGCGCGTGCGCGCGTCTGTGTGTCTGTCTCTGTCTGTGTGTGTGTGTGAGTGTGTGTGTGTGTGTGTGTGTGTGTGTGTGTGTGTGTGTGTGTGTGTGTGTGTGTGCACGCGCGCACACACGTGTGAGTGTGTATGCACGTGTGTGTCTGGAACTCATAATCCCCAACTCTTCTCAATTAAGTACTACTTGGAAGGAAGAGACAACTATAGAATGCTAAGTAACGAAGATAGTATGTAATTCAAACATACTTCCTCAACCATCAAGCTTGGCCAAGTCTCTCCAATCAAGGTTATATGCTCTCATCTATCAAACAAATAGACGCACAAATACAACAAGGTATAGTATATCCACCATAAGGTTTTGAATGTAGATATAATACCCTTCCTTGCTCACATAATTCCTCCACGACCACCAAGTTGTAGATGCCAACTCCCATATACATGGATGAGTGACAAACTCCAAGGAGCACAAGAAGGTTGACTAGTAAGTTGAACATCACTTCACAAAAACACAAGGAAGCAATGCCCTCCGGTTTGCAATTTCATCTGCAAATCCAGCATAACCAGCCTATATAACTTATATGTTTGCTGCTCCATTAACTGCAACTTGCCAAATTTAATATATTGCAGCTTCATCAACTACAATCTACCAAAATCTAATGTAACCCCTGCTGGAGTGGACTTCCCTTGAATTCTATATTCATCATTTGTATCATATTGATAATATGCTTCTTCTTGCTGAAGATAAAACTGAGCTTAATCTACATCTTCCATGAAGATTTAACTCTTTTACATGTACTCTATCTTGTCCTTTTCTGATACCCATTGTTGGTTTTTAGTCTCACAATCAATATAGAGACACAGAGAAAATAGAGACAATGTGGAGAATACAACAAGACAAGAGGGAGATTAAAGGAGTGGGGCTCGAAATATATTCCATACATAATTACATTCCATGATTAAGTATATGAAGTTACAAGATAGCATAGAGAATATGCGTGAGATACAAGCTGCCCATAACTTCAAAATCTCCATAGCTGAAGATGATCTCCTCCAAATGGAGAAGCTCCAAGCTGCTGCATACCTTGAAGATGATGAAAAAACACACCACCACCTTTTTCAAGTTGAAGCAGACCTTACTGTCCACAAGCTCGAACACTCCAAGCCTGATAGTGACAGGGGACTGCGGGACAGGGACCAAAATCGCCTCGAACACACGTCCCAGCCATCCCACTCAAGAAGAAAAGGGTCAGGGACAGGCCTTGTCCCGTCCTGGCCGACTGTCCCATACAGGGGACCAGTTCCAGATCATCTGGGATGCCCCGTCCCATGTCACGGACGGTCAGCAGGGATGAGATTCATCCCTAAAACCTTAGTTTCACATGTCTTTTTCCCCTTATCTTTTGGGTCCCTCAAGCCCATTGATGAGCAAGGAGGGCGAGAGAGAGAGAGAGAGAGAGAGAGAGAGAGAGAGCTGCAACCCATATCCTAACCACTTTTGTACTGATTGTGTGTGAGTGTGTGTGTGTGTGTGTGTGAGAGAGAGAGAGAGCTTCTAAGTGTGAGTTCTCTTCTTCCCTCCTTTGAGTTCCTCTCCCCGCCGTCCTTGGAGTCCCCTTCATCCCTCCCCCCAACCCCCACCCCCACCTCCTCACCCCCTATCCCGACCACCGTCCCGAAGCTCCCCTTATCAGCCGGCCCCGTCCCAGGACCCATCACCGTCTCGGGACACATCCCTCTTCCCAAGTAACTATGCCAAGCATATTCTTTATATAAACAATTGTTCCCCCAAAATCTGCATACGTAAAATCAAAATCAAAATCCCAAATAGCAGTTTCCAGGATTTGCATCGCTTTTTGCAGAACTGCTTATTTTTTAGCTTTTCGTATTTTTTAATTGCCCATATGGCATAGGTAATATCCATTGATCATATAATTTACCTTTTATATGAATTTGACAAGTGGCATATTTGCTTTTCACATTGAAATTGCTTTTCACTTCGAAATTCTAAACTTAGGGTTTTGCTCTTGACCCTTGATTTATTGTCAAACACATAAGTGTTATATACCATGGGAAAGATCTTGATGAGTACTTTCACAATATGCAATAAAAATTTTGCTAAATATTTTGACCATTTTGATCTGTTTGACCAGCCAACCTGACCAAATTTGACCATCTATTCACCGTCCAATTTTTGTTGATTTTATCCTACAAGTGAGGTCCCCTAGATGAAGGTTGCCCCATAACATTATTTTTCTAGCATGGATTTTGGAAATGCAAAGTGCACTACTCTTGGAGTACTAAGCTTAAAATCATGTAATGGTACACATTAAGATGCATTCTAACAACACCGATGAAGACATGCACTAGCACAATTCACAAGTCATACTCCAATAGAGATTCTAATGTATTGCTACAAGGCACTACAATATACTTAGTAGGTGTACAACTTCGATAACCAAGCCAAGGTACCCTCTCACCCATAGTTACCTGGGATGGGGGGACATGTTTTGCGACAAGGGCGGTCGAGAAGGTGTACAACTTCGCTAACCAAGCCAAGGTACCCTCTCACCCATAGTTACCTGGGATGGGGGGACAGGTTTTGCGACAAGGACGGTCGAGAAGGGGGGTTCCCAGACGAGGCTTGGGACAAGGTCTGGCACGCGCGCGCACGGGGGGGGGGGGGGGGGATGTCTACATGGAGAGGGGATGTACAATAGATAATAGAGAGGAAAACCTACAAAATTATATAATGAACAATGCATACTACAATGTTGTACATGCCACATTCATTTACTATAGTGTTGCATATGCAACATTCATTTGTGTCTTTCAGCTTTGGCCTTACTTCAAGTGGGATATGCACATGCAACCTTTAAGTAAAAAATATGAGGATTTGCTGAAAAACTCCAAAAAGTGCTTCTAAAGAGCTATCTTTTTGAAGGTGTCTGATTACAAAGTCTTGTAGGTACAAACAAATGCAAAATGTAAGCCATTTGATATAAATGGCCTTATTTCAAGTGGGATATACATGTGACATTTATGTATGAAATAGAAGGATGTGCAAGGCATGCTTTATTGTTTGCACTATAAGGCCTTGCTTGACAAATTCCTTGCTATTGCTGAAATTGGCTCTCATTTAGAGATTCGGTATAAAAAATTGGGTCATATGAGTCAAAAAGAAATTTGATGTCCTTTCTTGTTTGGAAGGTGTTGATACAAATGCCACAAAGTTCAGGTTTTGTAAGGATTGCTAATGAGGTAAAAAAATTCCTATTAGTTTGGTGTGTCTCATGAGTCTAAAACCTTACACTTAGTGCATTGTGATGTATGTAGCATGCTTGTTAAAACTATAGGACTGTTATCTACTTTGTGTCTTTTCTTAATGCCCATTATGGAAAAATATGGGATTATTTTTTGAGCATTAAAATGGTGTCTTTGCTACACTTGAAACTTCTCGTGCATTTGTGACCACCCGATCTTATAAGGTATTGAAATAACTCAAAACAAATAACTCGGATGAATTCATATCTTTTAGATTTAAAAGATTTTGTCTTGAACATGGTATTGTAAGGGGGCTTACAGCCACTTAATAGTTCTTTCAATCTTGTGAGGGAAAGACATAAGGGCATTATGTGCATGTTGTCCACTTTCAATCTCCCTTAAGAATTTCAAGAGGAGGCATTTGAGACTTCCATTCACACATGCAATCATTCTCCCAACACTTAGTTGAAAAAATAGCATTTGCATGGAGGCTTCACCTCGCAAATTATCCTCAAATCACCATTTGTGTGTCTTTGGTGGTGATGTATTGTATGCATAAGGAATGCATTGAGGAGCAAACTTGACAACACATACATCTGTGACTTCTTCATGGATTATGGAGATAGGGTCAACTGGGATGGATATGCAGCCCACATATTGTATTCCATGGGATTAAGTTATAAATAATAACGCAAACTCTGATATGGACTCTAAAAGATTCAACTTTTTGTTGGACAACAATGTCAAAATTGTCAAATTCCAGCAAACCCTAATTCTAGAAGATCGTCAAAATTGGTCTAAGGTGGTCAAAATTTTTTATGGCAGAGTCTTTAACTACTCATCAAGAGCTTGCTATTGATATATGACACTTGACCATCAAAGACCAGAAATCCTCTCAGAAGTAAAACCCTAAAATCTGCTTTTCACATTGCTTTTCATCAACCTATGATTTAAAGTTTAAAAATTATCAAATCAAAGGTTAGGACTAAACTAACCAAAAGCATCAATTGAAAAGAAAAATTCGAATTTTTTGAAAAGAAAAAAGCCCATCAGAGCTTTTATTAAGTGCTTTTCCATTGGCAGGTGTAATCTACATATAGAGCACATATAAGCACAGTCTTATCATCAATCTTCAAGCTATTTGAAGCTCAAGCTCTAGGGTAAAGAGCTAGGTGTGTGGTCTTGTTGCAGTTTGGAGCAGATCTGGAGTATTGTGCAGCGTGCCGCTATTTATGGAGCTTCTTGCTGCTGCCCATCCTCTCCTACATACACTCCATGTGTATGCATGCTGATTTGTCAGAGTTGCTGCTCTGAATTCTGATTTTCTTCATTTCTACCTGCTGTACCAGCTTTTCAACCTTATGCTTCAAGCTTTGAGGATAAGTTGCTGCTCCTTACATCAGACGGATATACTCGTGTAAGGATTTGCTGTAGATTGCTCTAACTTCAACATATTGACTGTTATAATAGTCAATTCTATTCCCCACACACTTTTATCTCAACTCCTAGGCACTTTTCTCATCTGCTTGTACCTAGAACCCTTTACTTTCAGCCTTTTATTCAGATTGTATTTTATTGTTCACATTGTAGACAGTTCATTAAGCATTTTTATTTCTGAGCAGTCCATTAAAACTGGCTCTTCATCTCTTGTTGCTTTTCCGTTCTAATTTCTCTTGTCTACTCATCTCATTATTTGGTCAAGGCGAGTGTGTGCTAAGGTTCTAAGTGTTGGAAAGATCTTGAAATCACCTATGATTCATTATTTAGGCCCACCTCACTTCCAATATTTGGTATCAGAGCTTAGTAACCATACATCCTTGTTCCAAAGATGAGTGAATATAGAGACAGACTGGAACAAGAAGTCAAGCTTGATCGAATGTCCAATTATCCAATGTGGAGTTTCACGATGATGAATTTGCTAGTTTCCAAAGTCTTGTGGAATATTGTCAATGTCAAATATCCTAGGCCAAAACACGCTACAAAAGATGTTTCTTCATCCAAAAAACCCGCTAGCCCAATTTCAGCTCAACAAACTGAAGAGGAGGAAGAAGAAATCGTATCATCATCCACAGATAGAGGGATGCCCTCTCACTTATTGTTATGGGTGTAAATTGTCACATCAATCCTTAAAAAAGTCATGATGAACCTCTCCTCAAGCTTGATTGTAGTTGGAGAATCTCTATCAAAACAGAAATTCCGCTTGGAAGGCTCATCTCAACACACAGTTAGCCAACAAAAGGATGAGAGTTGGAAGTCAATTCAATCTCATATTTCGAAGCTTAAGGACATTCGTGTTCAACTTCTTAATGTTGGAGTTAGCATATTTGATCAAGACATGATAAACACTCTTATCAATTCCCTTCCATCTACATATCGTTCTTTTGTTACCTCTCTCCACAAGAGAGAAATTTCATTTGAAGAGTTCCAATTCCTGTTACTTCAAGATGAAGACCAACAAAAGACTATGGAAAAGAATGATGAAGCCATGGTATTATTATCTAAAGGCAAGAAGAAGAAGGAGACTTTCAATAAGGAGAATATTACTCAACAAAGCAAGAAGGAAAGTAAATCATCTCATTCAAAATCTTCTACTAAATATTTTTCTATCTCTACTTCAACTTCTTCTACCACACCTAAAGAGAAGTCTACATCTACATCCACAGCAAAGAAAGGTATATACTATTATTGCAAGAAACCAGGTCAACATATAGCAGAATGCAGAAAGAGGACTTTAAATGAGAAGAAAAGAGCATAAGGTAATAATGTTGGAGAAGGTTCAAAACCTAAATCTTCTAGTGAAGAGTCTTATGCATGTGTTAGTATTAAAGAAATAGCTTTTGACCAAGCAACATTAAATACAATTTTTGAAAATCCTTGGATTTTTTATTCTTAAGCTACTAAGCACACGACATATTGCAAGAAGGTGTTTTTACTAACTCTATAGGTAGGAGGGTGACCATAGCAAATGGTCGTGATTTGGATGTCACTGGTGTTGGAAAAGTTACTCTAAAGTCAAAAGCAAGTCGTAAATTCACAATTTCTAATGATCTCTATGCTCCAAAAATCAAAAAGAATTTTCTTTTTATCTTTACTTTCTTACCTGGTCATTATAAAGTTGTCTTTAAGAAAGATCCATGTCAAATCCTCATACTTAATGGGAAGCATTGTCCATTACAAAGTGAAAACAAAAGTGGTATGTTTGTGTTGTCCAAAATTAATCACGCTAATGTTGCCATGTCTTCTACATCAAAGGAGAATACGAAGTTATGGCATGTTAAATTTGGTCATATCAGCTATATAACTCTTAAGCATATCAAAGACCAAGGTATGGTGGAGAGTTTACCTACTTTTAATTGACTAGATGATGCAGTCTCTTGTGACGGATTTCTTGAAGGAAAGCTTCACAAGCGTCCATTCCAAAAAAGGATTCATCATTGCCAAAACGAAGGATCATATATTCAGATGTTAATGAACCCATGAGAGCTTATTCTATTCAAGGACATATGTATTTTGCCACTTTTCTTGATTTGAATATTTGTCTCATTGCATGCATAGGTAGAGCTTCAATTGCTTGATGTTAAATCAATCTTGTTGAGCAACATATTGCCACGGGTAATCCACGCATTTGATAGAGTTTAATAAAATCCTTAGTTCTCATCTTCTAAGATAACTCAATTACTAACTTGAATATCTATTTTTCCATGTACATTGAGGTCAATGATGTGGTTCCTAGAAACCTAGTGTACCTCCCTTGCTACTCTCACCACTCTTCCATCCACTAGTCCCCAAACTCTTGGAACCCCCTTCTTCAACATGTAACCCCGTTTCTTTCCTCCACATTTTGGAGCCAGCTGATAAACATCACTAAACCATTTTCTACAAAGTTGGCAACTTATGAGAATATAGATAGCACATATCTAGTATTTATGGAACGACGTTGGCCAGATAAGGCTATCCATCAATGTTTACCACCATGACACAATAAGTGCGCACAGCTTAAAATTCTCTAATTTCTCTTTCAACTTTCTATAACCTATAACACACTATTTACAAGTTTCTCTCATCCTAGAGCTAGCATTCACAATTCCACGATGATTCAATTCAAAGTCATCACAAGTGTGCATCTTTACAAGCAAATACCATACATGCATTTAAATGCACATGCAGCTGAAAAGGATCCCATGCAAGAAGTATCTCAAAGAACACCTTCATAAAAGAATACAATAATGTTGATAATATTGCCAACACTGATGACAGCAATATTAAACAGTATTGTCCTTTGTAATTAAATTTAAGTAGTTTTCCATTATTTTAAACTAATAAATAGATAAATAACAAAGTAAAAAGGGGGGGGGGAAGCTAAAGACATGTACTATACAGCATCCAAAGGTACCTGGGGAAAGAGAAAAAACTAAAGATATGTATTACACAGCATCCAAAGGTACCTGAAATGGGCAATGAAAGTGCAATTGACTGCATTTGTAGAAGTTCAAGAGAGTAGTAATTGTTCTTAGTTATGAGAAGGTCACCTTGCAAGAAAGCTCTCATCCGTTTTCAGATATAAAAGCGATCGTCTGTTTTTAAAGCAATGGTGACTCCTCTTTCTATACACTATTTACATTTTTCCACATTCAGGTACAACCTCCGTATATCTATATATACCTTCATAAGTTCAGAGTTATCCAAACTGAAATGGGCAAAGGAAGTGCAATCGACTGCATTTGTTAAAGTTCAAGAAAGTAGTAATTGTTCTTAATTATGAGACGCTCACCTTGCACGCAAGCTCTCATTATCGTTTTCAGATATAAAAGCACTCATCTGTTATTAAAGAATGGTAACTTCTCTTTCTATACACTATTTACCTTTTCCTACACTCAGGTACAACCTCAGTATATCTATAGAGTTATCCGAACTTATGAACACCAAGATAAAGAGCACAAGCACAAACACATAAGAAAAAACCAACTACCAAAGCAAGAGGCTACACGAAAAACAAGATCAATACAAGTCATGAAAAATACAAACAGATACTAAAGCCAATACAATATGAACGATAATAAAAAATAATAAACGAAATTTATTTGAAGAAAAACAAAAACAAATAAATAGAGATGACTTTTTCAAATTTGAAAAAAAAAAATTAATGAAGAAAAATAAATAAATAAATAAATAAGAAAAAATGACCAAATAAATACAATGAACACACATCAACAACAAAAGATATACATAGTAAAAAATCATAATAATAATGATAATAAAAAAAGAAATAAAAAACACAAATGGTAATGATTCACTGATAAACTACACCTTCTTGATGATAAGAGGATCTCATTGCTAGCTTAGCTGCTCTGACTTGAGGAGAACTACTAGTTGTTTATTGATAGTTTCTTTGATGCAAGGTACAATCTTCTAGATAAAGCATCTGATTGACATTGATCACATAAAAAAAGATGGATAATGATCAAGTTGCACCTGAATAAGAAGTTATTCCATCGAGATTGACTTTTTTGAGGATAGAGTAGTCATAAAGTACTCCAGATTTTTGTGATTTATGTAGACAGTAAGTTTATGTGCTGCACCCTCAATGTGAGGACATGAAGTCACAAAAGTATCTATAATGGCAAGAAGTTCTTTGAAATGTATTTCTTAGTTTATCCATGCAGCTAAGATTTTCGTTGAATGGAAAGCGATTGGATGCAAGTATTCATCATCTCCATGTTGAGAATGGCCCCTAAAATGAAGTTTGATGCTTGACTCCAAGAAAAGAAGCTTGGAAAGATCAAGATGAACTAGGATCAGGATAATGGTAAATATTGACTTCAAAGTGTAGAGGGCTTTCTCAACTTTCAAGGTCCATGCAAAATTTGAGTTTCTTGTGAGTTTGGTGAGTGGCATGACTACTTTCAAATAGCCCTTGATAAATATCCTATAGCTATTGGCAAAGCCTAGAAAACATTGGACATCAGAAACATGTGAAAGTGTTTACCAATCATACAGAGTCTCGATCTTTCTGAGGTCCATTTAAAACCCCCCTTTTCTAAGACAATTTAACCCAAGAATTCCATTTCCATCAGACAGAAAGAGCAGTTTTCCAATTTGGCATACAATCTTCTCTCTCTAAGCTTCTCTAGAACAAGTTGTACATGCTACTCATGTTCCTTTGGGTCTTCTTAAAATACTAAGATATCATCTAGCCTCTAAGTATATGACCACAAAATCATTTGGCTACCCTGGATTCATCATCTGTCTGAATACTACAAGAACATTCATGAGACCAAGGCTTATAAAAAACTTTGAAGATAGGTATGACAAGGCTAATAGAAAGATTTTAATAAGATGGCACGTGCGTAGTTTACAGCGCATGAAGAAATATACAGAAACAGTCTCATGCAAGTTGCTTTTAAAACTCACTTCCTTTTGTAAGAATGTCACTTTATACAGATGAAACCAAAAACATCAGGATCTAACAGCACCTTTTTGTTCATCAACTATGTGAAGTACAAGGTATATGACAAACTCTACTTCACAAGCATCTCATAAAAATAGTGTAAGAAACAGCTAGAGAATATGATACAAGTTACTTTCCCGACTTTCTGTCAAAGTTTTGTGAGCCACAGTCAGCTTGGAAGCAGTTATGTTCTTACACATAGCTCCAACTTACATCAAAAGTTCAATAACCAGCAAATGTAAGAGTGTTACCTCAACAGAGCTGATCATAATGACACGCTCAGGCGAACCCATTACAGGGTCCAGTACTTTGATTCTGACACCTATGTCTTCCTGCAAACTTCGAATGATACTTCCTCCCTTGCCAATAATAGCACCAATTTTTTCATTTGGACATAGAAGACGGAAGACAAACTCATCTTTGATGCCTCTGGCTGGCCGAGTAATATCAGGTACCTCAGTCCGCACATCCTGTGAATTGCTGGCATTGCCTCTTTCTTCATCTGCAAATGACTGGAAATACCGCTGATGATGCATATCAGCATTTCTCTGAGCATCAAAGATGTTTCTAGAAGGAAGAACAGTTCTTGAGGGAATATGCATATCTTCGGGAGAGAATGTTCTGCTTCCCGCAGCTCGACTCGGTGCTGATGAAGTAAATGGTATATATTCACGGGCAGGGTTGTCATGAAGCCGCTGAGCAACGGCACGAACTGCCTTCTTTACAGCTGATGCATCTCCTACAATCTGCATAGCTAAATCTGTTAACTCTCTACATGTCTTCCTAACATTTAATTAGAAGTAATAAATTTCACTTGAATCACCTTCTCTGAGTACTACCTGCAATATTTCATCAAATGGAAATGAGCAAAAAGGAAGCTGATCTCTAGGCAGAATACGGATACGAGTATTCGTATCTTCCCGCATTTTCTCTATAACTTTTCCTCCTCTACCAAGCAGACACCCGACTTGACTGTTTGGAACTAGAAGTCGTGTAACAATTGATTGGCTTGAATCCTCTTCTCCCTTCAGATCACCACCATCAACAATGTGTGCATGAATCTTTACCAATGCTTCCTGTGCAGAAGAAGAGAACTCCTCTTTCTCCTTCTTTTCAGATTCCGCCCTGGGTTTCCCTGCATCGGTATCATCTCTGCTACATTTACTGCGATGCTTGTCTCCATCAACAGAAGAGATAAATATCACCCTTTCATCTGCACCTTCTGCTGCATCTGCAATCATTATCTTTGCCCCGGTCTCTGCTCTTAAGCTTTTTATGATGCTACCACCTTTTCCAATCACACATCCGACCCTAGATTCCGGACAGACTATGCGAAAAACTGTCTCACCATGTGATCCAAGTCTAAATCCAGGCACAGGTACTGGCAAAATTCCCCCACTGCATGAATCCCCCGTCATATGTCGCTTTCGTCTAAAATTATAATCTTCATATTCTCGTTCATCATTGTGTTTACCTCTGTATGTAGGGCATGAGCTTTCCATTTTTTTCCCCCCTGTCACATCATCAAATGGTCAAATACCTATAACTTATAAGTAATCAAATATAATATAGAACATCTAAAAGGAAAAGAAAAACTGGGCCAGACAATGAACATATGAATTCCACTGTCATTAGTAAGGACAATAACAAAAATGATTCCCAACTTTTAGGGAAGCTTATGTAGAAGTTACATATTGATGCAGCCCAGCCACAACCGAAACACTGCCAGCATAGGGTTCAGTATCGATATATGATCTCCATCTCATGAATGAACTCCTACTAAAGAAAAGAGAGGTGAAGGAGTAGAATGGATTAATATATGAATCACACAATGCTTTATTGTTATAATATCTGGCTATTCGTCCCAAGAGAGTTCCCCATATATCTTTGTCATCCCTATCAGAAATGAGGAGCCATGTGTTTAAAGGTTGCCATCATGGAATTCAACGTGTGATATGCAAACTTATATACTACATGCAAGAAGAACTTGTTCCATTTATCTATATTTCCATTCACCTTTAAAATACATTGAAGCTTGATCAAGAAGCCACTAGAGAACATCACCCAATTGAAGAGAGGGTGAATATATGCATAGAATAAAAGTAACTCTCTATGCAAGAGTATGTGCTCACAATTGTGCAGTCTAACACCACCTCAATACTGAGCTTGCAAATACAGCTACACATAAGATCATAGATGTATTTGTTTTCTTATCTTAAAGGAATCTTTAATAAGTCTTCCAACGGCTAGAAATGGCATAATCTCCAGTCAAAGAGCAACATATACATCACATATTTCTAAAGAATGGAATGACCTATTCTCACTCGAGCATGCAATAACCATTCTAGCACTTCAGACTTCCATTTTGGATGTCATCCTTCCATTCTAACACTTCAAACTTCCATTTTGGATGCCATCCTCTGCATAATCCATCGTATCTAGTTCTTAATAGATATATGTGCTCCAAGTGAATGAAATATTGAGAAACCTCACCGTGGTATACTTTCCTTCCATTCCTGGGCAAGGAATAAAAACGGCAAAAAAAAAAAAAGAGACATTAGTTAAGAGTAGTTTTGTTTAATCATTTATATGAAGGTCCAATATAATACTAAAGAAGGTAAGCAAAGAGAGAATGTGATGTGTATGCTCAGGCAATGTTTGAGCAAAAATCAATGTGTCATCAATGCATCCAACAACAAACCTTTTCAAATCATAAAAGAAAACAACCTAAATATTTCCATCATGCATGTTATGCTCCAACAAATAGAACAATGGAGTGGATGCCAATGCAAAGAAAAGGGGACCTAATGGGCAGTCTTTTCTCAAAGATCTAGCAATGGGAAAGGGAGATCCTTCCAATAATAACAGCATAAGAAGAAATATCATCAGCCAAAACATAAACAAGACAAATCCATTCTCTAGAAAGCCCACTTTGTTTTATCAATGCCAACATATGAAGGCCAATTGCATTCTATCAAACACTTTTTTAAAATCAAGTTGCATGAACACCAAGTTTGTGAAGTGGCAATAGAATACTATATGACCAATTGCTCCATAAGGATATGCCAAAAATAGATCTCTCAGCAAACCCAACCTATGCTCAGCATATCAAAGTGCAGATTTAAGGCTTTCACCTTAAAGCAAACAATTTTTGCAAAGAATTTTTAAGTGATGCCCTTTAAAAAAATAGGTCTCCAATCTCGAATATACTTTCACACATCCGTTTTCAGCAACAATCTTACCCAACCAGTTTTATAAAAGCAAGGCATTTCCTAATCCCTCCGTATTTCATTACAATCACAAGTGAGCACATCCTTAAGGGAGGATGAGTATGCAAAAATAGACTCTTTAGTGATCCCATCAAGAGGTAGAGCTTTACCATTCTGAAGAACCCACAAAGCCAAAAAGATCTCATCTTCTGAAATAGAGGAATCTATAGGCAAAGCCTTATGGCCATCAACTTTTTGTTCGACAAAGGTTCAGTCATCGACCTACTTTTCCATTTAGGCTTGAATTTGTAAGGAAAAAACAAAGGCACCCTTGGGACCTAGGGACTTAAATGTCAAGCCACGCTCCATGTCTTGAACCCTAGACCTCAACATCCAAGGCCCAAAGTGTTACCACACCACCATGGATTCCTGACTATGGTGATCAACTTTCACAAGAACAAAAAGAACATCATTCAATGTAGATTTTCGTACATGATATTAAGGCAAAGAGGCACCACAAAAACCCAAAAAATGGTACATAAATGCAAATGTTATGGAAAACCCATCAATAAAAATTTTGATTTTCAAGATTCAAGATTGAACGGAAGTTTTTATCAACTTCATATGAAAGTGATCAAAGAAGCTTCTAGAGGTATCATGAATATCCCTCGCTTTAATGCATCTCACTTTCGCTTTTGTTGAGTTTCTAGCAAGCTTCTCAAGTGATTGTGAACATTTACAAGAATCACACAAATAATTTCACTCATCTAGTGACAAATAAGACCAAACGAGTCTCCCATTTGATACATGTCTCAAAATGTAACGGATTAAAATTTCTACATGAGGGAATCCATTTTCAATTTTTAAAATGGAAACAAGATCCACATATTATAAATGTACAATGGGACTTCTACAAATTGATCAAGAACTACTTTTTCAAATCAAAGTCATAAAAGAAGTCTACCAATGGTTTAAGATTAGACATAGAAATGATAGCATCAATAAACACCCTAGAAGTAACATAAGGGAAATCATTCGCAAATAGTAACATCAATCCAGATTCCAATCAACCCATTGCATGCGAATGCAATCTAGAATGGAAAGTGTACTTTAAAAATTACCACCACTCAACTTCCAAACATCTTTACATTCCATAGAATCTAGAATAGTATACCATAGTTGTTGTT
The DNA here is from genome assembly GCA_020310875.1 of Ceratopteris richardii. Classification (NCBI taxonomy): domain Eukaryota; kingdom Viridiplantae; phylum Streptophyta; class Polypodiopsida; order Polypodiales; family Pteridaceae; genus Ceratopteris; species Ceratopteris richardii. The sequence continues at coordinate 52,987,838 of CM035408.1, forward strand.
CTTGAGGAGCAAAAAGAGCTCACTCGTTTTCTCGAGGTTTTCATTCAAAAAGTCCCTCTACTAGGCCTCCGCCTACTCCAAGATCCAAAAGATGTTGCATGGGATGTCATAGCTCCTTGTCCAAGCTATGCATGATAAAGTTTGAATGCTTACATATTAGGAACAATTAGAACACTTACATATTAGTAACAAATAGAAGATTACAGATTATAAGAATCACAATAATCCTCCTACTACTAGGCCCTCTACAAGAATCACAAAAATTACAGTCCCTCTACTAGGCCTCCGCCTACTCCAAGATCCAAAAGATTTTGCATGGGATGTCATAGCTCCTTGTCCAAGCTATGCATGATAAAGTTTGAATGCTTACATATTAGGAGCAATTAGAACACTTACATATTAGTAACAAATAGAAGATTACAGATTATAAGAATCACAATAATCCATTAGCTTCTTCTAAAGAGATTATATTCCCTTTGTGACACCTTGAGGATAATCCACGTTGTCAATTCCTTTATCATCTTCATCAAGGATATCTCAACAATGAACACAGAGATCTAGCAATGCATGTGTAGATGTTCCACCATAAAGGCTTTTATTTCTCTAATTGAGTCAATACATCCAATTTGTATTTGAAAACTCATGGAGGAGCTCTAAGAATAGAGTCACTATTTGCATTTTTCCAAAATATGGGAAAGGTTGCCTTTTCTCGTAGTCAGCTATTTTTTTAAGCTCAAGTATTCCATAAATATATATATTCAGTCTTTCTTTAAAATTCATTGGGCAGCTTGGCTTATACACATTGGGCTAGAACTATTTTTTAGCCACTAGAGAGGTTACCCCCACATACAAAGTTGGAAGGACTTTGGTAGAAACAGACTAAGTGTACAAGTACATTACACAAACAAACTAAACCAACAAAGACTGACATGAGTAAAATCTAAGAATTAACACTTATACTAAGATGTATATTAATATTTATACAAACATGTATACTATATATACCAGAATGAACCCAAGCAAACCCCAAATTCACCCTCAAATGAAAGTGCAACCATAAGCTCATGGTAGTCAACCAAGAGACTATATAGCATATCATCTCCATAATGCACAGTATCGACTCTATACTATGACATCCCCACTAATGTCATCAGTGCCCAATAGTGGGTATAAAACTCACAATGAATACATGCTCACACACTCACCCCACAACACACAGACACCATGAGCATGAACTCACAAGACGCTCTGCGAACTAAGTTTCGCTCACTTCCAGAAGTGATGGGCAAACTAAGCCAGACTAGCACAAAAGGCATACAAAAGATAGGGAAAATTACAAGAAATGCATAGCTGATAAGGTATAGACACCTATCAACTCCCCATAACTCGCACGAAGAATCCACAAGTGAAAATTGCATGTCTTCTAATATGACAATCATCTATACTAGAATGAATCCAGGCAAACCCCAAATTTATCCTCGAAGTGCAAACTAACATTCAATAATTTTTTTATAATCCATTCTACCGATACATGTGTTACCGTTAGTTAATGTCCATGTGAAAGGCCAAATGGCCGCCAACACTTTTGTATATGTTCTTTAATTAAATGTATAGTGATATCGCCATCCAGAGACTCAAGGTTCGATGCATTTGTAAAACCTAGAAAGTCTGAGTTCGTGCTCTCTATGGACTACGTAGGTCTATGTATGGTGCAAGTTTGTGCGGAGCCTTTCGTATGGAGCTCAATTTTCTATCGTGAGGGCATCATTGTGGAGATCTCTCAAAGAAGAATCCATCATGGTGCATCGCCATCACACCCCTTCATTGGTATCAAAATTGTTTGAAGCAAAAGGTTTTTGATGTTATGCAAGCTAAGCGAGCACCCACCCATCCATCGGCCAGTCTTTTTTGGCTTCCTCCAAGGTTTCCAACTAAGGCAGAGACCAAGGCATGGAGCTTGGTATACCTTGTCATCCGAGTCACCAAAGTCACCTTTGGCATCATTGGCTGCGCACAAGGAGGGACTTCAACGATCAAGGAAGACAAAGTACCATCACTTCTCGAGAGGTCACTCATTCCAGTAGTGTTCCCCCAAAGGCCGATTAACAGTAGCTTTTCCTACCACTAAGCCCTAGTTGCTTGGTGATTGTGGGAGTGAAGATACTTAAGGTTAACATTATTTTGGAGCCTTCAAAGTGTCGTTTGGGCCTTCTACATCGATTTTATGAGAGTTTAACTAGGTACAAAGTTGGGGAAAATTAGAAGCTAATTTTGCAATTTTGGGATAGTTTCGACTATATAGGTAGAAAGATTGGTCCAAAGATCAATCTTGGGGCTAGAGGCGCTTGAGGTTTTGTCCCCTTGGCACTGTACATTCAGCTTTTGAGTCTTCTTACAAGTTTCTTGGAAGGTTTTCAGTTGTGGTGGGTGTATCCACCGCAAGTTTATGCACGTTTTTTGGGCTTAAAGAACGGAGTTGACAAACATTTTCAGTGTTGTTGGCTAGTGTTTGGGATGTAAATTCATCCTTTCTATGCCATTTTACTACATATACTAAGAATATACACACTATGTACGTTTCTTTGGATATCTCTTATGTACAACATATGGTCATTGATATAGCGGTTACATCCTTTGACGTTGATAAACAGAATCCTAGTGAGGTTTTTCTTAACTGGGACACTAGATGTCGGAGTCTCTTCAATGATGTAGGTGGAAGATTTCCACGACGTCGTCTCGTCGTCGATATATGCTAGTTGTTCATAGGTGCAATAAGCCTAGTTGACTTCTTTCAGTTGAGTGGCTATATGCAATGGAGTCAATGATTCACTATGCAAGTTTACGTGTCAGTATTCGTAGTTTTATGAGTTTTTTGACGTTGTTCATATGTTCGTTTTGCAGAGGAGACTCGAAATATTTTTCCAAATTTTAGTTTTTCAATTATACAATGGTTGATTTTACTCCTTGACACACTTACTAGTGTGAGCACATACATTCTCACATAATCCTTTTAGTTGGTGATTGTTGTTCATTGATCCATTTTCTTGGGAGAGACTTCTGAATTTTTCCCACGATCTCACATTTAATCATCCTTTTTGAGGTGTAGTGGTGTCAGGACTATTCTAGCTCCTTCTAGTCAACTCTCTATCATCATGGGAGGAGATATCTCAGACACATCTAGTGGATGAGGGTGCCAGTGTTTCCAAGAGACACTATAACTTGCAAGGCAAAGACCATTTCGAGATTCGAAATTTGATGGCATAAACTTTTCTCTATGGAAGAATCAGATTAAAGATGTGCTGGTACAAACGAGGCAATGGAAGCCTGTAAATGGAATCTCAAAGATGCAAGTTCATATGGATGATGATGATGATTGGGATGAGTTGGATAAAATGGCAAGGTCTACCATTTGATTGCACTTGGCAGATAATGTTTACTTCACAGTATTGGACTACAAAAGTGCAAAGGAGCTCCGGAAGAAGTTATGCAATACATATGAAAAAGAATCGGCATCAAATAAAGTATATGAGATGGATAATGAAATGAAAGCAGTTTTGTTGCTATCCACCTTGCAATCATCATGGGATACATTTTGCAAAGCTAAGAGCAATAGTGGACCTTGTGGTAAACAGGTCTATGATGACATATGTGGAGCACTCTTGAGTGAGGAGATCCATAGGAAGTCTATGGTTGGCACTATAGTGGAGACGCATATATTGTTTGTGATTCTTACCAAGGAAACAATCAGCAATGTGGAAAGAGAAAGAACAAGGAAAAAATGGTCAAGATTGCTATGCGTTAAAGAATGCTAAAAGGAAAGGACAAAATGTTGATGGGCATATTAAATAGTTACTTGCACAGTCTCCTTCAACTGTGAAGATAGAAGAAATTATTGCTATTTCTGATGATGATGATTATATGTTGACACTTGAAGATAGAAGAAATTAATCTTATACAGATGTGTGTGGTTCTATGCCCACAAGGTCATTATGTGGTTCTCTTTACTTTGTCACTTTCATAGATGATGCTACTAAAAAAGTTTGGGTATATCCTATCAAATCGAAGGATCAAGTATTCCTTACTTTCAAAAAATGGCTTTCTTCAGTTGAGACTAAAAAGGAACTAAGCTCAAGGCTTTACATTCAAATAATGGAGATGAGTATACCTCAAATGAATTCAACCTTTTCTTTTAATCTAGAGAAATTCGTAAAAAATTTAAAGCTCCTTATACCCCAATACAAAATGGTAGAGTTGAGAGGATGAATAAAACTATTCACGATAGGGTAGTTTCTATGCTTCAATATGCAAACCTTTGACAAGGCTTTTGGGCAAAAGCAGTATTGACTGTAGTCATGTGATTGACCTTTCACCTAGTATTGCCAAAGGTCAAAAAGTGGCACAAGAGTTATGGACAAGGAAGCCACCATATTATGATTATCTTCGACTTTTGTGAAATTGGGTATGAAGCATATGCCAAAGAAATGCATTTTTCTTGGATACGGTCGAGAAGGCGAATTCGGATATCGCTTATGGGATCCTGAAACACAGTCAATGATCATAAGTACCAATGTTATTTTCAATGAGTCTAAGATGCATAAACAACCAATTAAGGAGATTGAAGTGAGAAGAGAGGTGTTTGAGGATACTAGTCCTCCGATTAGCATGCATAAGAATGCTACACATAGGAATGCTAAAGAAAATGTTGACTCATATCAATCTGCAAATGTTCCTATTCAACAACCATTGAAACGTTCTGCCCGCGTCTCGCATCCACCTTATTGATATGTTCCAAGTTGGATTTTGTTATGTTAAGAGATATTGGTGAGCCTTCTTGCTATAAAGGGGGCTATGCAGAGTCCACACAAAGGATCATGTCGAGTGGAAGCATGCCACGAAGAGTGAATTGGATTCTATTCATGAGAATGGTATTTGGGATTTGGTACCTTTGCTAAAGGGCAAAAACGCTTTATCATGTAAATGGGTATATAAATTGAAATTCACATCGAATGGTGCTTCTCCAAAGTATAAAGCACGACTTGTTGCAAAGGGTTTTAAGCAACAACATGGTGTTGATTTCAAGGAAATCTTCCCTCGAGTAGTCAAGATGACTACACTGCGCACGTTGCTTGGATTCATTGCAATAGAGAACTTAGAGCTAGTCCAAATGGATGTGAAAACTGCTTTCTTGCATGGAGATCTTACAAATGAGATCTATAGGCACAACCAGAGGGCTATATAGTTACTGGCAAAGAGAGTCTAGTTTGTAAGCTGAAGAAGAGCTTATATGGACTCAAACAGTCCCTTAGACAATGGTACTAAAAGTTTGATGCTTTTATGAAATCTCAAGGCTACTCTCAAAGCAATGACGATCATTGTTTCTACACAAAGAGATGCTCAAATGGAACCTTGATATGCTTGATACTTTATGTTGATGATATATTGACTGGTATGAAGTCCTCTAATGACTTGTCATTGCTCAAGAAAAAGTTGAGTGAGACATTTGATATGAAGGATTTGGGGGATGCCAAACATATTATTGCCATGCGCATTACTCGTGATAGGAGTAAAAATGTGGAGCTCTCTCAAAGGAGAATCCACCGTGGTGCATCGCCATCACACCCCTTCAATATGTGCACCAATTGCCAGTGTAATTAACACCTATACTCATAGATAAATACCTTCATAAGTTCAGAGTTATCCAAACTTGTGAACTCAAGATAAAGAGCACAAGCACAAATACATAAGAAAAAACTAACAAGAAAAATTTGACAACCAACTCAAGAGACTACACAGAAAATAAAAAAATAAAAAACAAAAAAATAAAAAAAATTATGTCGTCCCA